>PITA01010995.1:0-69002 GCA_004023965.1 Spilogale gracilis
TTTCTGAGTCCAAAGTCTCTTATGTTTTGTCTCTCTCTCCGATTTACCCCACTTCCCATTTCCTTTCCTTCTCCTACCATCTGCTCTAAAAATCACTTTTAAATACATACCTCATTTGACCGATGACATGATTTGAATCCTTGTGTCTCAAGTCCAGGTCCATTGCTCTATCTACCCTGTCATCACGTGCCTTGATAAATGTCTGAACTGTACATCCAATGATGTACATGCTACAATCCACATGGTACACTTTGCCAAGCGTAAGTTACACTATATGGAAGGAGACTTACTTAATTGGATGTTTTGTCACTTATGTTACATTTACTCGTTTTCTCTTTCAGAGTTAGTTTAGAGAAAGATGCATGCTCAAAGAGATTGATAGAGTTCAGTGTAACATTTCCACCATTCTACTGCACAGAGTAATGACTCCAGAAAACATTTCTCAAAGCCAAAGACATCCTATCTCATAATTCCTCTTCCTTTAATTACGTATCATTCGTAAGCATTGCCAAGTTATCATTTCCTGCCAATTGAAATAAATGACTTAAGCATTTTTAAAATTAAAAATATTCAGCTTTCTTTCAAACTATATGCACATGCACACACATAAACAAACACATAAATCATATGATCAATATACACATGTATATATAGGTGTATACATTTTTAATAAACTTCAGTTTTATGAATCAGAATGTAGCCATTGCAGTCAGACTAAGGGACCCTGAGGTAGGAAGCACCAGAAAAATGTTTGTAAATAGCATAAGGATTATCTGGAGAGCTGGAAGCTTTAGGAGACATTATGACTATGAATACCAGGAATCAATTAATTGCTTTGGGGCATTCTGAGTCAGAATGTTACAAATGGTAATGACCTTAGAAATTAACCTGTTTTAGGATGGCAGTAGTTGAAAAATGGAATATGTCCTTAAACTGATTGGAACTTATTGCCAGAACCACTGTGTAAGAATAAGAGTATATAAAGCATGTCATAATCAATTAGACCTTTCTACCACAGGTGAGGGATGGAGGTTATACTCACCAAGGCTCAGAGAGCTGAAGGCAGGTGCCCAAAGTTGCATAAATAGTTAACTCTGAATCTGTGGCTATAAACAGGGCATCTGACTCAGAATCCACTGCCATCCGTTCTGCTCTGTTGACAAAGTAGAAACATACCCAGAGTAAACCCAGAGCCGGTCAGGAGACTTAATTGAGAAGGTGAAGGAGAGCCACACAGGGTATGGTGGCTGCTCTGCATTGATGTCCTTGTGGGTTCCACTTACTGACACTTACTGTTTCCATGGTATAATTTGCTTATGGCTATTCTGAGGCACTGTAACTAGGCACCATCTTTTATTCACTACATTTCCCATATTTTATACTTTGTCTTTTCTTAGAATATCCAAGCCTATAAACTCAATAAATAGAATTCTATAAATTAAATATACTAAGATATGTTCAAGAAAAATCTCTTCCCATAAAACATAAAACCTGGATTAAAATGCAAACATTTGCATTTCAGTGTGAAGTATTTATCTAGTAAAATTTTGACATTAAATCTAAAAATTAACTTCATGGAGACTTAAGCAGTTTGGCAAAATTCAGACCATCCCCAATTCTGCCTTTCCTCCATCCCTCCCCACCTTTTTATAAAATCCTGTCTAGCTGATTAATATAACAGAGCACTTCAGCTTTGGTTGAAATACACTTATTCAATTTCACCGAAGATTATAGGTTTCAAATAATAAAATTGGATTTTATTGCGGATTGAAGTGTGTAAATAGAACATTTGATTGAATTTAATAAAATGGTATCCTGCTGATGGAGGCAAGTCATTTCCTCTACTTTTAACTTGATTACAAAGACAAGAAGTTTTATGAGCAATTTTGAGTGGAAAATTTCTTTCTGTCTAGAGTTAAAAAAAACTACACTGAGACTAAGGGAAGTAAGTAGTACCATTTAATATTTTAAATAAAATAGTTGTGAATGTATGGTTACTTTTTAAATGCAGTAGAATTATTTTCTAATCTGGTTTTGTGGCTGTTTCCTTAATCACTAGGGTTAAACAAGAAAGCTGCAGAGAGAGATAAGCCCAGTACCCAAGTTTGTTTCTGTCTAGCTTTGACTAGGTTTTATCTTGGTGATAAAGATTCTTTATCTGATATGTGTAGTTCTAGATTTAATCGAAGTCTAGTGAGATCAGATCATCATTCCTCTTATCACAAAATGAATCACTACATAGTAACTGTTATTTAAATGTTTGGTTTTCTTCAGCCATTTCTGAGGGTTCTTAAAAAGAAACACAAAGCAAAAAAAGTTGCTACTTCTGACAAAAAAACATTCATGTATCTATGTATATTTCAGTATAATAAAATAAAATGTTATTTTGCCAAAATCTAGTCTTTTCTTAGTTAATGACAATATTTTAATTATTTTATTAGCTAAGGGGCCAACTGCAAATAATACTTTTTTCTTTTTTAGCCATTGGATCTTAGCAGAACTTAGGATCTTTTCGAAGAGAGTATTTGGAAGCTATAAGGCAGACTAGATTTGCAATCGGGCATTGTTATAAATGTAGAATGAGTATTAAGAATTGTGGATATTATGTTGCCTGAAGATTGATAATAAGGTGTTCCAGAACAAGAAGAATTTTAATGTGACCTAAAAGAGTACCTTGGGTTGATTTAGAATATTATTTTTAAGCAGATGATTCAGAGTATCTGCAAGGGAAATATACAGTCTGAATATAGTAGTTCTATTCAATTATTTAGCAGTGCTTTCAAAGAAATAAAAAGGTAAACAGTTGATGAAAGGACATTACATTGCAGGAAAAATGTGTCTCTTTACATTGAATAATGGCTATCTGCTGTTTTTAATGGGTGGAGAAAGGTACATCATACAGAGAAAGAGAAGGGTCACTAAAGAGAGAACTCAGGGAGAAGACAAAAGCAAGAATTAATGGTGTCAGCGACAACCCCTACCTGTACAGGAAAGACAGTGTAGAAACAGAAAAAGAGGAAACAGCAAAACTAAACAAACAAACAAACAAACACCTTGCAGGAAAAATGCCTCTGGTTCACACCCTGTGCTAGCATACCAGGAGCTATTTGAATGCATTGATTAGAAACCCTATTTGAATACAGAAAAACCTAGAATGTCCAAGGAATGGGAGTTTGTTACTTGAACTGAGATAAGAAGAAAGAAGCCGTGTGATTAGAACAAAAGTAGTTATATCTCAAAACAGTTCAAAGTAGAGGAGATCCCTGCAGACAAGTCAAAATACGTTAGTTTGAGAACTCACAACTTTCACACCGGCCGGTTTTATAGTTTGAGAGGAACACGGAGAGAGCAGGATGAGAAAGCACCTAAACACCCTTCCTGTGAAAGATGCACTGAAAAAGGTGGGGTAAGCATAGACACAAGATTATCACTTAGGATGAACTTCTTGAAAGGTGAGATATTTAAATACAAACATGGTCATGTAAGTGGTAGGACTTTCCACTTTGGAAGACCACACTAGCAGAACCATGGGTTGACACATGTTAATTTTAAAACATGCGGGAAGAAACAGCTCACAAAAAGTATCTGTTGTTCACTGAATGCTTTATTGTCCCTTGTTTCATCTTTAACTAACTTGCTGTCCAGTAGTTGTACATGACTCTCAACTCATGTATGTAGTTACTGAAATTCACCTCACTGTGGTAATCTCATTTGATTATTAGGAAAAAACATAGCAAAAATAACAAAAATGCTAGTTATGATAGGAGATTGTCATTCTTCATAAGATCAACACAGTATCCTTAGAGTCTTTTCAGTTCTGAAAATTGTGTGAAGAAAAGAAAATATTTTGCTTCTGAGAGTAATTTTAGAATACACAGGACTCATGCCATGCCTAGTCTGATCATCACTTCTCTTCAGTGTGAAAATAAAATGACCAAGCATCTATGATTACATCCATATTACCAGGTAACATATTGATATAAAACTCAGAATTGACCTGTGATCTCATTACCTAGAGGAAGATTAAAATCACCACTGAATGGTAAAAGCAGAACACAGAAGCTGAATAATGAAAATACAATAAATCAGGTTCAAAGATAAATGAAGCCCAAACCAACCATTCTAACTGGTCTCATTTTCATCCTCACTATTGTTTTCTAAAATAAGAGTCTCAGAAATTCTTATTTGATGCAGCATTGTTTGTTCTTATATGTCCCCAAAGAAATTCTATATAGGCAGAATAGGACCTGTCTTCTCACCAACATTTGTTCCAAAGTCAAACAAACAGAAAGCAAGCACATTTCTTAATTTTATTTTTCAGCTTATGTTCAGTATCTGCACATAAGATACCAAATGAAAAGTGAATTCTACATTCTGTTTATAGTCCAAGCACGAAAGGAAAATGATTTTGAGAAATATGAAACATATATATAGTATGTATATAGTAGTAATATTACTAGTAGTAAATACAAATTTCAGACTCTCTGATATTAGGAAAAGGGGGGATTAGTAAGAAAGTAATTTGTAAAAGGAAGTTTTGGAATTTAAATTTTTATGTTTGCAAACTTTTAAAAACTGAATATAGTATTTAAGATAATTAATCATATTAAATTGAAATTTATCAATGGAACATGGATATAATTTTCTTTGAGATATACCCATTTGTATGTGAAGTTCTTTAAGGTCAAGGATATATATGGTTGGAGGTGCCTGGATGGCTCAGTCAGTTACACATCTGACTCTTGACTCTTTGGCTCAGGTCATGTTATCAGAGTTGGGAGATTGAGCCCCTTGTGAGGCTCTGCCTTGAGCATGGAGCCTGCTTAAGAGTCTCTGTCTTCCTCTCTCTCTGCCCTTACCCCGCTCTCTCTCCAACTCAAAAATAAAATAAAATAAAAATAAAAAAGATATATATGACTATTTTTAGAATAATAATGCACGACGTGACAAAAGCAATAAATAATTCAAATTCTAGAACTTTAATCTGTGGGTATCATTGCAAGTAGTGGGGGACATTTTGTACACATTACAGATAAGGAAATTGAGTGGTGTGGAGATTCTAAGTGACTTGTACAAGATCTTTTGTCAGGAAGAATGAATGCTTTCATTCCCAGTTTAAACACTTCACAGTGTGTAACTATCTCTTTTAATTACTTAATCTGAAGATATTGGCAAAATACTTATTTATTGGCAAAAGTATTCTCTGTTTCAATCTGGGTGGTTATTTTTGTGTAGTCACTTGCCTATTATTGTCATACTGTCATTACAATCAACTCCCAATTTCATTTAAGTGAAATTAAATGGCATCATATCACAATTTCAGTTAATCAAAATGATGTACTAGAACATACGATAAAGGTTGCAATAAATGTTGCTTAACAGGCTTGCAAGCCTCATCTGTTGCTTTGTAAGAATCATAGTAAAAGAATGACCCAAGTCATATTAACAGAATGGCTGAAGGTTAAAAGAACTTAAGATGAACATCAGAAGATAATAGTTATGCCTCATCTCTGTGGCAGTACCAAGAAAAGAACGCGAGTTATCAAGGTCTCAGAAGCATAGCGAGACACTATAATTCAGAGAGAAGAGAAGAAGGGATTGAGTAGGTAGCCTGTTGTAGCATCAGAGAAAAAAGGGGAGGAAATCTCCATTGCTCAGGTAGTGCCCAGGGGACAAAGCCAGAAATACCAGCTAATTCGCCGTTTTCCAAACCTAGCACCAGACTCGGAAAGGGAGGCACCACAGGCTACATGCCTGGTCCTTGATCAGACAGAGCCAGGTATCCCAGCCAGAACTGCCTCCCGCAGGAAACCTCATTCCACTCTCTGACTGTCACGCTTTCCAGCTATAGAAAATGTGAAGTCCGATTGCCTCTAGAACGGAAACTGTGGTGAAGGCAATCGGAAAAAGGTGATAACAGCCAAGGTATGCTCTACCAGAGCACACAGAACATCTGAGAGAAGCTGCCCAAGTTAGCCAGAAGACTGTCCAGAGGCAGAACTTAGGGAAAGAAATCTAGCAATTCATGCATCTGGAGAGAATGTGACTGATATGGAGAAAAAATAAAAGAAGGCTAATGAAATATTAAAAGAATTTAGAGATAAAATAGGGGGAAATTTTCCTAAATGAAGAACTGTATTTACAACTCTAATATGCATATGCACTAGTACACACAGAATGAAGCATATAGATGAGAACAAAGGTTGAGAGACCTCAAAAATTCACCACCCCCAAACAGTGTAGGCTGACATCTGCAGGAAAGGAGAAAGGGCAAGGAGGAACAAGTTTTCTGACCAGTTACTTCGAGGATTTTACTGTGTGTCATGAAATAGAATCGTTCTTCAGCAACTCTTTGAAAAACATTGAAAAAATTTAATTGTATATTTGATGTTTTATTTGGGTGGAGCAAAGGCATATCTGTTGATTGGATAAGGTGAGTGAGGCCAAAAACTGTTTTAGGTGTACTTTGGCAGCCCATTGGGGTTTTTGCTTGGGTTTGGGATTTGCAATACAATTTATATTACATTATTATGTAGAAATGATCCTTGAGTACACTTGTACAATGACCCTTTTGGATTATTGTCATGAAAGAGAGTACAGAGCTACCTAGAAAAATCTAGGATGAGTCTTAGGAAAGCCATTGTAATTAAGAGGAGAACTGTAGAAAGTTCATTGATATTAAAATAATTATCTTTGTGTTAATGCATAGTGCGGGGTTGTGTTTCAAAGGAGAATACATATAGGAAATATTTTATTACTTAAAAAATTGAAAAAGTCTAAGAAACACCCTCATGACAGTAGACACTAAAAATTATTAATTTTTTAAATTCAACCTTCACAAACACTTAGTGTCTAATAAGTTGGACCAGGTCAAAGCATTTATTCTGCTTGACGTGCTGATACCAGAACCCCTGAGAACTATGTTACCACTAAGGCACCAGAGATTAGATAGAAAAACAGAAATCAAATAAAGATTAACTGTTAGGAAAAAAAAATATGTAATGAACATTTTTTCCAGGGACAGAACTGAGTTATAATTTACATAGGCTACGGAGATGTGACGAAAAGCTGAAAAATGTTGGAGATTAAGTGAGAGTCTGATGAATCCAGAATTACACAATTTTTTATCCAAGCTGTGAAGACTTCTATGTCCCTGGCAGACTGCCTGACTGCCTCAAAGTGCCGAGTTGCGTAGTATTTTCTGCTCGGTTTATTCATTTCTCATCCCTAATCAAATTAATTATGGCAACAGGATATAAGCCTTGGGTCACGGGTGGTATGGGCCCCCTATGTAGGTGGGAAATGCCTTTTTCATAGAATGGGAGGTCACTCAGTGAGGCAGAATGAACAAAAATGTACTATATCCTCATTTTCACTAGACTGTCAAAAGTTATTTTTCAACCGTGGTATTAACTTTGAAGGAGCTAGACTCTACGGAACTATGAAAGTCTCAATTCCCATTGCCCAGCTGTGTTGTAATTATCACCCGGGCATCCAAATGTTGGCCAGATTTTGCAGAAATAAGCAATGTGTTCGTGACATTACAAAATGTAGGAGCATATTTTATTATGCAGGCATTTTAATCTATCATTATATACTAAACATAATTGTGTAGTATTTTATTAATATGCCCATATCTTAACAAATTGTATACGGGAGACCATGTCAGCCTTCCATGTGATTGTATCCTCAGCATAACCATGGTACCTCATCTAGGTAGTGAGAATTTTGGACATGTTTGTTGAATAATTGAATGGATTGAGTAGCATTTATGACAGTGCTACAATAGGAAAAAAGTAGAAAATGGATGAACAATTCCATTTAATTTTTTAAACTAATTTTTAGAAGTCACCATACTAAACATGTTCTAAACTAAAATTTATAACTCAAATTAGGGGTGTTGGTATTTTACATATAAGTGAAAGATGTTCAACAGTTACATATTGTAGATCTTCTAATTATGCTTGGCTATCTTCTTTCCAGAAGAATCATCATAGATATGCCTTATTTGCCTACTTATGACTTCTTACAGGTTAAAAAATATGAGTTAAGGAATTAAAGTTATCATCAAAGTGTACAATTCATTTCAATATATGGAATCATTTCAGTTTGTATCTCATACTTACTAAACGGGTTTACACATGGTAAGTTAAGAATTAGTAAATTTATAGTGTACTTACCACATTCTTTTTTTTTTTTTAAGATTTTTTTTTTAATTTATTTGACAGAGAGAAACACAGCCAGAGAGGGAGCACAAGCAGGGTGAGTGAGAGAGGGGAGAAGCAGGCTTCCCACCGAGTAGGGAGCCTGATGTGAGGCTGGATCCCAGGTCTCCAGGATCATGACCTGAGCCGAAGGCAGTCGCTTAACCAACTGAGCCACCCAGGCGCCCCTGTACTTACCACATTCTTGAGAATTCTTGTAAAATGTTTTTTATTTATACTCAGAGCCACATGTGATATTTTGATTAGTTTTAGTAGATTGCATGGCGTAAGTTTATTTTATTATTTATTTATTTTAGTAAGTATGATTGTTAAGAGACATGACTTGCTTGATTTTCTCCAAAAGGATCTGGGAACAGACAGATGTTTTGCCTGCATTGAAAGAGTTTAACGTTGACTTTTGTGTCTGTTTGTAGGCTACACGATAATTGTCACACATTTACATTTCTGAAACTCACTATTCTTCATCTGCTGTAGATTCTTATACATAACACTGGATCCTGTTTACAGAAACTTTGTCACTTGAGTGACAATAAACGATCTTACCTAATGTGTCTTTACTCCAAGTTCTCACTCTGGAATCTCTCTGGTTGACCTGAGTTTCCAGTAGAAATTTGTTGGTAATTGGCATTGGCAATCTCAGGAATGAAGGGAGAGGATAGAGAGCACATTCATTACCACTGCTGGTCATGATCCTTAATTTTACTTCTGATCAGTGAGTAACAAACTCTGCATGGATCAGAGATTGCCAAATCAAGATGTCAAAACCCAAAGTCTTCTCTCTGATTATTTTTGCTCCTCTTTTCCTCATTGAATTGCTGAGTAACTGTATCTTTTATACTGTGTTCTGTTTCTACTTTGCATTCACAGAGCACCATGAGGAGAAAGACAAATCCTTTCTGTGAGATCCAGAGACTAGAATACAATATAGAGCCCTAAAGAGAGAAACAAAAAAACACAACGAGCAAGCATTAATTGAAGGATATGGCAAGACCTATCCATTTATAAGTAGGAATTTAAAAATTACACAAATAATAAAAATCGACATTCCCATAAAACGATCATTCTGGAAGCATACTTGAAAAGCTGTGTTCTAGTTTTTTTTACAGATACTATTACAGATGAAGACATTGTTATCTAAGGAGTTTTGCTTTCCTGCCCATTATGAGGAGATTCTTAACTGTAATTCCGAGTTTTATACACTTGGCTGCAGAGCATTCCCTTAGAAAGAAATGAGATGAGGGAGGGGGACAGGAGAGAAGAAGTAAAAGAACAACATTAAATAAAAATAATATGCAGAGAAAGAGAAAGTTTGGGTTTTATTGAAAATGATAATAAGAAATCTCATGAAAGTACATTTAGAAATGATGAGATAGCAGGAGGGAGGAAAAGTTAGGTTATTGTTTTTGTCTGTCTTAATTTAAGAGACAGTCTGAACCTGAGACAAACATCGCAGTGCTGAAAAGCACAACCAATTATCTTTTTTACCGAAGTGATTTCCACCTGAAAGGGATGGAAATTAGAAAATGAAAAGATGAAAAAAGAAACTACCTTGGGAATATTGTGCCAGAATGCATGTATTTAACTCTCTAGTTTAGTAAATCTGACAGCGAGCCACCATCTGGTAACTACAGTGATGGGAAATAGTCCTATTTACTAAGAATAATGTGTGAACTTAGGAAATGAGCATTCATACTTTAGAAAGATCCCTGTGTATCAGTTACATAATCAATTTCTGTTAAGAGGCAAATAGTCTTGATTTGCGGGGACCCAGCAAGTATCTCATTTATATGATATTTCGTGATAATATGCAAGACCATTCATGATAAAACATACTAATAGCTTGAAGATGTTGTCCTGAAGACTGAAATGTTATTATGTGGCTAAGAATATGCATTTGTAATAAAAACCAAATATTGCTCAAAACTGTAAGTAGACATGGACACATTGTTTTTGTTAATATGTGTATGCATACTTAGATTCCTAAACTTCCTTTGCTCTTTTAAAGAGATATCTAGATAAAAATTATGGAAGATTATGCCCATAAATTCTCCAAACCAGACTCCGGACACACTAGGGCACTCAAGCTTTGAAATTTTGATAGAGCCATTAAAGAGGTATAAATTGTAATCGGATATAAGTCCTTATTCTTTCAGCTGAAAGCGTTTCATACCATTTCAACTACTCTTACCCAGCTTAAAGCATCTAATAAATAAGAAGTTATGCAGAGGAAAAATGTATATCTACCGTTACAGTATGAACCTTGGAACATTAATGTAAAATTAATGAGAAGTTGACAAAGTCAGAGGCATAGATGTATCTCTAGTAGCTGTTTATTTTTATTTTTTAAAAAGATTTGATTTATTTATTTGACAGAGAGAAACACAACTATAGAGGGAACACAAGCAAGGGGAGTGGGAGAGGGAGAAGCAGCCTTCCTGCTGAGCAGGGAGCCTGATGTGGGACTCGATCCCGGGTCTCCGGGATCATGACCTGAGCTGAAGGCAGTTGCTTAACAATTGAGCCACCAGGCATTCCTCTGTAGTATCTCTTTGAAAGCAGTTGTGAATCCTGGTTGCATCTTACGAAAGAATCTTGAAGTTCCAAAATCTGAAAGCCTGAGAATTAACTATTCTAGACTTACCACCTCAGGATCTCCAGAAAAGTGACTTGAAAATCTTTATTTTGAAAGCATTTTATTAACGATCGTAATGTTCAGTCACTGTTGAAAACCATAGAGAAATATAGTTGTTCTTCATAACCATAAAACTTTATAGCTGGAAGGGAACTATGATTCATTCATTCCAATCTGCATATCTATATTTAACTCAAATACATTTTACTCTGATTTTTATTAGTGTTTATAATAAAATGAATACATAGGCATATTTATGAATATGAGTTAAACTAGTATAGGCACTTTTGTATTTGTGTATGTATATATGTACATATATATACACAGACACACATCCTCATTTGTGGAAACATTTCACTATGGTAGATAATAGGAAGCAGATGTGATTATGATAGTTTATTGTGCTTAAATAATTTAGTCTAATAAAACATATACACAGTTAACCAAAGTTCAAGGCAATATTATTCATAGAGTGCTCATTTAATGCAAAAGATGGAGTTATCAGTTCGTAATACAATGGCAAAGATTTACTTTTCTTTGGCCTGGCCTTTGAGGGAGGAAAAGGCCTACTAACCTGAAGGAGGTGAGATGGAAGAGGTGATAATGATTGAGGGAACAGGAAGTATAAAGTCACAGAGGCGGCACACTTTGTTCAGCAAATATGCTCAGTGAAGATCATGCTTAGAAATGGATTTTATCTCTCAATAAATTTATTTACATATTTATTCTTTCTTTCATTCAATGAATGGTGAATGCTAAGAATATATTAGTCCTTCCGATAAAAGGTATCCAATCACAAAAAAAAGCAAGAAGGAATATCCAGTACAAATAGTATTTGATACATTGTTAATGACTTTGTTACCTATTTTTATTTTTTAAATGTTATTTTTTAGGGGTGCCTGGGTGGCTCAGTTGGTTGAGCGACTGCCTTCGGCTCAGGTCATGATCCTGGAGACCCAGGATCAAGCCCCACATCGGGCTTCCTGCTCTGCAGGAAGCCTGCTTCTCCCTCTCTCAGTCCCCCTGCTTGTGTTCCCTCTCTAGCTGTGTTTCTCTCTGTCAAATAAATAAATAAAAATATTTAAATAAATAAATAAATGTTATTTTTTAGATTTTATTTATTTTACAGAGAGTAAAGAGAGAGAGAGCATGCACAAGTGTGGTGGGGGGAGAGGGAGAGCTGGTGAGAGAATCTCAAGCCGCCTCTGCACTAAGTGTGGACCCTAACATTGGGGCTCCATCTCACAACACTGAGATCATGACCTGAGCCAAAATCAGGAGTTGATGCTTAATCAAGTGAGCCATCCAGGTGCCCCTTTGTTACCTATTTTTAAAATCTATATAATATTCCTAAAACAACTTCCATTTTTAAGGGCAATATATTATGTTCAAAATCATGGGAAGATTACTGACAACAGTGTGTGAAGAATCAATGGTAGTAATATGAATTTGAGTTATAGTTTGAAGCACTATGTTTTAAAAGTTTATAATATTTTTATCTGTAAAAACAGTTATACTTTTAGAAAGTTTATTTAGTTTTGATAATTGTCTTCTTTAGTTCTAATTTAATGCTTAGTTGTTATACTAAAGGAACATCTGATTTGCTAATAACCTTATTGGATATTCAAGTACTCAAATGGAATCATAGAGCTGGAAATGAGTCATGACGTCAGATTTTTCTTCATCTTGGACTGATGAGAATATATTCTTTGTTGATATTTTGTTAGAAGTTCACTGGATGGTGAGGCGCCTGGCTGGCTCAGTTGGTTAAGCAACTGCCTTTGGCTCAGGTCATGATCCCAGAGACCTGGGATCAAGTCCCACATCGGGCTCCCTGCTCGGCAGGAAGCCTGCTTCTCCCTCTCTCACTCCCCCTGCTTGTGTTCCCTCTCTGGCTGTGTTTCTCTCTGTCAAATAAATAAAATCTTAAAAAAAAAAAAAGTTTACTAGGTGGTTCATATTTGTTTTGTTTTTCTTTTATTGGGGAGTATCTATCTTTTCCCTAGTCCATGATCCATTATCGTTAAGGTGTAAATCTTGTCTATGTCACTTCCTTTTTCCCAAACCTCAAATATTCTTAGAGAAAGAGCCCAGAGAATCAAGTTCAAATGGCATTCAGGGAATGATTTCACTACTTGCTGTTGCAGCATCTCCATGATTCAGTCTCCTGTCTTTGTGCCTTGCTATAATTACCCTTTTCTCTTCCTCCAGCACTCTGTCATTGACAGATATCCCAGTTCTGTCTCTTCCAAGACTGAGCATACATGCTTTTTTGCAAAAATTTGCCCATTTAAACTCATCAGAAGCTGTCCCTGTTGTCAAAACAAATGGCACTTTTTTCTGTGCTATTCCTGTAGACCTTTTCTCTATAGATACATGCATACATAACACACAAATACACATACACATGTATATATTTTCCCTATTAGAGTGAATGTATATGCTACTTGCAGAGGTAGAATTCACATTTTAGTTATTATTCTAAAACAGGATAATTGTACCTTGGTATGTGTTTATCAGGGTATGCATTTAAGTTTTCTCCCACATTCAGGAGTTTTCAAAGAGTGTTGATTTGTCCTTGCTGAGAAAGGAATGAGGGACAGAGTTCTAGGCACTTACATGTGCCTCCTTCATGGACAGTTTCAAGTTGTGAACAGCACAGTCATAAAATAAATACACTGTATATTATATTCTAGGACATCTTTAGTTATTAATTTTGATGGTTACTAATCATTAATACAGTGTTTCATTAAGTATCTGTTACCCAAATTCTTTGAGCTACAGTTTTTTTTCATCTTTTTTGAAAAGATTTTATATTTTAACTAATTTCTACAGCCAACATGGGGCTCAGACTCACAACCCTAAGATTAAGAGTCACATGCTCTACTGACTGAACCAACCAACTGCCCTATGTTTTTCATCTTTTATCTTATTTTTTTAAGGTTTTTATTTTGTTTTGCTTGGTTTTGTTTTCTTTTGACAAGGCTCTACATCCAGTGTGGAACCCAACATGGGGCTTGAACTCAGGACCCTGAGATCAAGACCTGAGTTGAGATCCAGAGTCGGATGCTTAACTGACTGAGACACCCAGATGTACCTGTCCTATTTTTGTTTTAATGGAAAAAGTGAACCCATCATATTTTGCCCTTGTAAGCAAGGACTTTGAGGCTTATAACAAAGTAAACCCTAACTATTAGAAAGTTTTTTTTTCTTTAAATCAGGTGATGATTCATAGAGTTATAACATTTCAATGTAAACTCTAGACATTCTCCTCTGCCATTAAATTATATTCTGTTAACCAGAGAAGCATGACATATCTTAATTTACCACCCAAATCTCCAATGCCATTTCCCTGTCCTGAAAATGATGAGATTGGAAAGACTATTTCTTAGGCTTCTTTCATCTCTTAAAATCTAAAAGTCCAATTTTTTAAAACTATATTTTAGATTCATTTTCAGATTATCATCTATAGAAACTCAATATGTTTTCTTTTTTGTTGCATTTAACTTCTATTTCAAACAGTGCAATTTGTAAGTTTTTCTTCAAAATTTTCAGTAACATTTTCCCTTTTAAATTTTAATTACATAAATTTGATTTCATTCAAATCCTTGTTTATTAATTTGTTGTCAACACTGGACAACAGTTAGCTCCCTTTAATTTAATTCAATTAGAACCTGACCACTAACTTTACACCTACATGCATGTCCTTCCTTACTTAATTTGTCCTCTGTTTCCCGCACCACCCCTCCCATGGCCACCATCTTGAATTTTGTGCTTATCAATACATTATTTTTTGTAATTTTCTTGGGTATACGTTTGCCTAAAATTATATTATTTATTTTCTTGTTTTTAAAATTTATTACAAACACTACTCTGCGTGTAATCTTCAGAGACTTACTTTTTACTGTCAGTATTTTGTTACATTTATACATACTTTATATATAGTGAAAATTCACTTCTCCATTGTTGTTTGATACTTTACTGTGGGAATATGAAACTGTCTATCCTGTTCATAGCATATGATTTGTTTTTGACATTATGAACAGTGCTGATTTGACCAGTTTTGTGTGTTTTCTAGCATATATATGTAATTAATTGTATTCTTTTAAAATATTCATCTTTTCCTTTTATCTGACCATTTTGCCTTATACATCAACTTTATTTTGACTTTGCTCAGAGTGAATTTCTTAGAAAGATAGTTATAATTAAAAGAATATAACCAATCATGTAATTTTTCTAAATTAGTTTTATTTGGTTTTTATTTTATTGTGTTAACATTATGATGTGTCTCTTGAGTTTTTGTCACTTCTGTTTTCATCTTTTGCTTTATGAATGTTTAAACAAGGTCTTTGTATTAGGAAATCTGAGTGAGTTCAATATAGTATAATGACATTTAAGATATTTTCAGAATCTTTACAAAGTTATCATTGTTCTCTCATGACTCATTTGACAATTCAAGTATCATCTAATTTAACAAAATTCACTTATGCTGTTAAGATATTTCTATCTAAAAGGTATTCTTCTTTAAATCTTTGTTGAATTAACCACTCTTTTAAAACAATACCACTTCAAGTTAAATAACATAATGCCTTAAATCTAATAATCTGATACCAACTACTTAATGGAATGATGCAGGACATAATTTTTAAAATGAGGAGCAAAAGAGAAAAGGACCATTTAAAGTAAAGAATTAAGACAAGCATATTCATCAGTTATCTTTTGGGCACAGTGGAAAAACTGGCCTGAGGGTATTCAGTTTAAAATCTTCCAGAGGTGCTACTGGATCCCTGAAGCCAAATATAATAAGGGGTTGGTGTCCCAATTAAAGTATTGGAAATGTCAGTGAGCTGCAGGGAATGGCTTCATATGTTTTGAGAGAAAAGTGTGCTGGTAATGTAGTTTTAGCATGAATTGCTTAGAATATTTCAAGAATAATCAGACTATTTTCTTAATTTCTGACTTTTGCTTTGTCTTTCTTTCCCTGAAGGGATTTACCTGTCCAGTGCCCCAAATCACTTATTATGAATTGACAGTGGGCCAGATCATGGTGAAATTGTACCGAAACTTAAGTAACTAAAAATACAAAGGTAGATCTGACTAGTGAGCCTGTTAGCAATTTCAACACTGATTTAACTCTAAAGAAAGATGAAGTCATTATTGCTTCATGTTTTGAAATACTTTCTGCTTCTTAAAAGAATGTAACTTGATGAATTTTAACATTTTCACTATTTGAGCTTAGATATAGTACTTCTTTTAATCAAATGAATGAATCATCCGTTTCCAAATCATAACTTTATGAAGAGAATAATTATAATTAAAATAACATTGAAAATGCATTATTTATAATCATTTCATATTATAATCACAAGATTTCATGTATATTTGAGTGTTTGGATGGCAAGATCTCTCCATTAATCACAAAGACATATCCCCAGTCCAATACTTAGCTCTGTCGTCTTAGAAAAGGTACTTAACTCTCTGTGCTCAGTTATTTTATCTTATACATGGCCAATAATTATGCCCACTCATGGAAATTTTATGAGGATTTAATGACTTAATACAACTCAATAATTTAGAATACCACCTGGCACATGATAAAGACCCAAGTTACTAGTTATTATTTTCTGTACCATGACCATCATTAAAATTATATGAATTTGATAATTAGTAATTATAGATCCAAATACTTATTTAAAAATATTCTCTTTTTAATCCATTTCTAATTTGAAACTGTATTGAAAAGAAATATAATTAACAAGTGCAGTGAACCAACCAACTCAAAGGTTAGCTTTGTCATATTTCATAGAAAATTGAGGTAAAGATAATCATTTTAAGGCAAGGTAAAGGAGAAAGATACTTGTTATCATAACTTTCTTTCTTTCTAAAAGTCATAGTTGAAATAAGACAGCAAAACAGTATTAAGAGGTGAAACAAAGAAAAGGTGATTAAATCATCATTGTGGCAGATAGTACCAAGACACTTAAAAATTCAATAAAATAAACATTTATTAAGCAAATTAATAATAGATATTAGTGCTAAGACAAGAGAAACAAAACATTTATACTTCTTTTAAATAACAGCAATAAGGCTCTCGGGTGGCTCAGTGGGTTAAAGCCTCTGCTTTCCGCTCAGGTCATGATCTCAGGGTCCTGGGATTGAGGCCCACATTGGGCTCTCTGTTCAGCAGGGAGCGTGCTTCTTCCTATCTCTCTGCCTGCCTCTCTGCATACTTGTGATCTCTCTCTCTGTCAAATAAATAAATAAAATCTTAAAAAAAATAACAGCAATAAATATTTCGAAAACATAAAGCTAAACAATTTTCACAATAAGAAACAAACATATAAAATACTTGGAAATATATCTACCTATCTATATATATGTGTCTATAATGTTATCTATGTAAAGATTATGAAGATAATTTGAGCAAATCAAAAACATCTCAAAATTTTGGATAGGAAAATTACATTTTAAAAAAGATGTCAGGATGCTTGCGTGGCTCAGTCAGTGAAGTGTCAGCCTTGGGCTTAGGTCATGATCTCAGGGCCCTGGGATTGAGCCCCTCTCTGGACTCCCTGTGCACCTGGGAGGCTGGTTCTCTCTGTGCCTGCTGCTTCCCTTGCTTGTGCTCACTCTCTGACAAATAAATAAAACCTTAAAAAAAGATTTTAAAAATTGTTAATTATATAGAGAGAGGGAATGAATGAATGAATAAGTGAATAAAAATTTTGGAACTACAGGAAGCAATTTTGCCACAAGGAAATAGAAGGATAAATATGTGTGACCAATACTGAAAAGTATGCATGAAAGTGTAATGAAAGGAAACTCTCCACTGCATAATAAAGCATGAAAATTAAACAATGTACTTAATGTAGACTGGAAAAAGTACATGTACCAAGGAATCAACATTTCTTAAATATGGAAAGGACCTAGTTCTGGGTCTGTGTTTAAAGATTATGCTACTTTTGAAACAATTTTGAATACCTTTCCTTACCCAAACTCCAAACCCATACCAATGACAGATAAATTAAAAAAAAATGATAGGCAAGTTATGTCTTAGAAACCAAATAAAAAGAGTAAGATAAATCTGTGTGAAAACCTAAGCCTATTGTGTTCTAGGTCCTGAAGGAGAGGAATTAATGTGATGGGGAGTTTGGCTCAGAGACTATTCAACATTGCTCTCTGTAAGCTGGAGGAGTGAAGCAACGTTTAAAGCCAGGATTTGTGTAGTGATGTTCCACAAGAAGTGTGAGAAAGCTGTTGATTGAGGGTACAGTTTATAGCAGGTGGGAAGATAGGCCCAAACTTGCAATTAGATGCTGAGCCAAATAGTTGGATGGAACATTTGAATCATCAATTTCCCAATATTACCCGAGTGCAGGGACACCAAACTGCTCATATGAGAGCTGGGTTTGTATTCGAAAACTTGAGTGGCCAGATGTGTGACCATTATGAAAGGGGACTTTGGAGATGGTGGAGTATAATACAAAAAGAGTGAATGAGGGGATAAAACAACTTAAAAATTTCCTATAAGCAATGCTTTCAGAATATAAAGACAGTTAATACTACAAAGGCAAATATATCCCTAATTAAAATGTTAAATCAAAATAATCCAACAGCCAGAACAAAATTTTAAAGTATGTGTGTGTCCCAAAGTTATAAATGGACAAACATCTATAAAATGAAAGAAATTTATGGAATATCAGAGCACCTGCGGGGCTCTATGGTTAAGCATCTGACTCTTGATCTCAGCTCCAGTCATGATCTCAAGATCCAGAGATTTAGCTGCCTTTCAGGCTTTGTGTTCAACACGGAGTCTGCTTGGCACTCTCTCTCTGCCTCTCCCTCTGCCTTTCCCCCTGCTCATGCTCTGTCTCTTTCTCTCTCTCAAATAAATAAAACCTTGGGTGCCTGGGTGGCTCAGTTGGTTAAGCGACTGCCTTCAGCTCAGGTCATGATCCCGGAGTTCCGGGATTGAGTCCCACATCAGGCTCCCTGCTCGGCGGGGGGCCTGCTTCTCCCTCTCTCACTCCCTCTGCTTGTGTTCCCTCTTTGGCTGTATTTCTCTCTGTCAAATAAATAAAATCTTTAAAAAATAAATAAATAAAACCTTTTTAAAAAAAAGAAATTTATGGAATATAAACAAATGACATCCAATAAGAATATATCAAAAAAGTATATATCAGGACAGTCAATCTTGATTAAAATAATAGTAGAATTGCCTGAATATAAAAATAATTATTGGAGAAACAATACTAGCAGAGACTAGTGTCTTTTGTTTGTTTGTTTTTAATTTAAATTTGAGGAAATAAGTAAATCTTCTTGTCGAAAGTACTGAGCTACATAAATAAACTTCCATATCTTCTTAGGCACACTGTCATGAAACACAGACCATCAAAAATGAAGAGATCTTAATGCTACTGAGGAAAGAGAAAATTATCTATAAACAAATGAAATGAGATTAAAACAGGTTTCTCAGAAGTAAAATAGTTGTCAGAGAAAAGTATGTAATAGCTTCAAAGAAATGAAGGAAAATACTGGTCCACATAAAGCATGTTCTCTGCTAAAATATCATTCAGGAGTTATACCAAATATAAATGAAGTCAGCCCTTAAGGGAGTGAGCCAGCAAAGACCATTTCTGAAAGAACTATTTAAGATGTGACTTAACTGTGAGAATACTGAAGCCATAATGAAGTATAAAAATTGATAAAAAGATGAGGTATTGGTAAATTTAATTGCCATTTGACAAATTATTAACTCATTTTTGTGATAAAAAAGGAAACTATGATGCAAGGTGAAATAATAAAAATAATCTGGTGGTGCCTGGGTGGAGGTTGGTTGAGCAAGTGACTCTTGATTTCAGCTTGTCATGATCTTGGGGTCATGAGATTGAGTCCTGCATTGGGCTCCATGCTTACGTAGAGTCTGCTTGGGGTTCTCTCTCTTTCTCCTTCTGCCCCTCCCCTGCTCACATACACTCTCTGAATGAATGAATGAATGAATGAATGAACAAATAAATAAATAAATAAAATATTAAAAAATAATAATCTGAGTCTGGAATTCAACCTTGCAGGGGTGAAAGTACTAGCTATAAGTAAATTTAGAACATTAAATACATTAATTAAGAAAAAAATAATTGTAATCATGTGGAAATTCATGTCAATAAAGCAGAAAAATACATCAAATTATACTTAAAGATATTAGAAATAAGGAAATTATAACTCTAAAAACAAAATATAATAAATATAAAACAAAACAGTGGGGACGATCAGTTAAGCCATATACTTATTCTTTTAAAGTATTTTTACCAAAAAATTAAAATATCAAAAATAGAAGAATAAAATAAAGCATCAATTTTTAATAGTACTTTATTTCAGATCTTTCTTATTAGTTGGAATGAGGTGAAATTTCTTTATATTTTTCAAACATTTTTAAATTATTTACAAATGTAGGGGCGGCTGGGTGGCTCAGTTGTTAAGCCTCTTTATTCGGCTTAGGTCATGATCCCAGGGTCCTGGGATCGAGTCCCACATCGGGCTCCCTGCTCACCGGGAAACCTGCTTCTCCCTCTCTCACTCCCTCTGCTTGTGTTCCCTCTCTTGCTGTGTTTCTCTCTGTCAAATAAATCAATAAAATATTTTAAAAAATTATCTACAAATGGACATATCATACCACTTGGCTATGGGCATGAAAGATAAATAAGCATCACTTTTTATAAACTTGACACAAAGTTGACTGGACAATTCAAAAAGTCTACTTTTTTTTTTCAACATGTCTACTTTTGTAAGAGTTCAACTAAAGTCCACAGGAATCTTTAGTATTATTATTTTTACATTTTCCATATCCTTGATAGCAAAATAAAATTATTTTGTGCCTTGGTTAATTTCCATTCTCTGAGGCATTTTTAAAGACATCCCTCCAAACAAACCAAAACAAAGAACAAAACAAAACAAAACAAAATATGGGGAAGAATGCATTAAAGATCGATCCAAGATTCAGTTTCATGCTACCATACCAGTATCAACAATAACAAACAAAATATCATAGCATGTCTCCAGAATAATTTATAGGGACTTACACTTATCACTAAAATAAGTGAAATTATAATTTCTCATATGCTGGAACACATAGATGATCTTAACAATACAATGTTAAATATCAACTGCCTACTGTAATTTATTAAAATTATTTTGTCCAACCCAGAGATAGAGGTAAATAGATAGAAAGCTAGCTAGCTATGTATAGATTAAGCTTTGTATGAAGTTTAAGGCTCTATTTGAGTTTACCACTCTTGTTAAAATATAAAAAAATGCTTAATTATTGCTTTGAGTCATTCTCCCATAATTTTGTCAGTGGTAGAAATCACATGCCTATTCTAAATGTAATCGTCTCAAGGATAGCTAAATACATCATTTTTAGCCCAAACCATCTTAATTAGCCAACATGTGAAATAAAACTAGAATTTCTGAGAAATATCTATTCCTATTAATAATTAATAACCTTAATAATATGGAATCATATGAAGAGTAGCAAAATGGATATTTAAAAATATGAAGACTGAGGATGCCTTTTGCCTTAGATATGTAAGTTAATTCTGCCTAAAGCAGTATAACCTTATTTATCCTAATTTGGTGGTGGTAGTACTGTGATGCATTGAACTGATTTATAGAATTACCAATTCAATTATAGTGTTACTAGTTCATTATATGCTTATTGATTCATATGGTGAGGTGCTTACAAACAAAATAATCTATGTGGTAGAATTTATTTTTAACGTAAGCATTTCAAGATCACATTAAGATTATTTATAAATATCATTATGAAGAAAATAAATATGAAGTCCATAACCCTCAATGTGAAAACCCCAAAATATACATTCCTATGAACACGAAGATGCCAAGTCCATTTAATATATGTAACTAGTGATTTAAAGCTACTTGGTAAGAATGATAATGTACTTACTCTGTTATTTTACTTCTCACACAATCTGGAAGCTTTCCATGTTTTAGCAAGGTATCATTTGAGGGTTTATTTTCCTTTTTCCTTTGCCAAAAAGGTAAATATATTGACATAGGCTGGAAGAAAAATAAAACACCTATACTCATCCACGGGAGGTACGAATACATTCGAAGAATAGTTGATTTTATGTAGAACAAAAGGATGGTGAACACAAAATCTGTGTAGCTGTCAGAACTGGTTTTGGATTCAAATTCTATTATCAGTCTTTTCGACCAGGAAGAAGAAGGAAGGATCTAGCATTATTCTTCACTTTGCATTATTCAACTTTAGTATGAATGTCTTCCTGGGAATCAAAATTAGGGTTTTATTTTGGTAACCAGAGAGGAAGGATCACTACCAGAAAGTCTGGAACCAAAAAATGGACATGTTCTGTGTGCCCAAAACTTATAGATTAAGGTTATTCAGAGGAATAAAAGTATGTGCTGTGGGCACAGACCCTCTAGGTAGGTAAGGCCATAGTAAAGTGTTATGATTATCACAATTCCTAAAGACATAATCAGTTCGAACATGGTACACATTAAGAAAAATGACCATAAATTCAGTAAAAAGGACAAAAATATTTCTGTCCCCTATGCATTCTGTAAAATGGGATTATTACTTCTGCTCAAAATTATCTTTTTGATGGCATGAAACAATGTTTATTGAAAGCGTCACTGTAAATGACTCCAAATTTATTTATTTATTTAATTTAAAATAATTTATTTCTTACACTGCAAGAGAGGGAACACAAGCAGGGCAAGTGAGAGAGGGTGAAACATTTTCTTTTTCTTTTTCTTTTTCTTTTTCTTTTTTTTTTTTTTTTTTAATTTTGAGCTTCATTCCAGGACCCTGGGATCATGACCTGAGCCAAAGGCAAATGCTTAATGACTGAGTCACCCAGGTGCCTCTATTTATTTATTTATCAAAGGAGAGAGAGAGCAGGGGCAGATGGAGAGGAAGAGAGGAAATATTAAGCAGGCTCCACAGTTAGCATGGAGGCCTGACATGGGACTTGATCTCACCACCTTGAGATCATGAGCCAAGCCAAAATCAAAAGTAGGATACGTGAATGACTGAGCCACCCAGACCCCCCCCCATAATTATTCAAAAGGCAGTTGTGTACAAGACCAATAGGTTTTTGGGGTGTCTGGGTGGCTCAGTTGGTTAAGCAACTGCCTTCGGTTCAGGTCATGATCCTGGAGTCTTGGGATCGAGCCCTACATTGGGCTCCCTGCTCGGCAGGAAGCCTGCTTCTCCCTCTGTCACTTTCCCTGATGTGTTCCCTCTCTAGCTGTGTTTCGCTCTGTGAAATAAGTAAATAGAATCTTAAAAAAAAAAAAACAAAAAAAACAATAGGTTTTTAAAACATTAGAAAGCTTTTCTGTTTAATCTTGTTTTCCAGTGCCTTTGGCCTTTGACCTTTGACATTTAACTGAACTATCACATCAAATAATCATTAATTTTACCTAATTTTCCTAATCAAGTATATTAAAAGTAAAAAGGAAAATAGGTAAATTCTATCTTGCTTATTTTCAGGAACATTGGAAAGTTTCAATTATAGTTTAGTAATCTATGGTAACTGTATATTTTGGATTTTAATTTTTTTACAGATATATTGTTCTAAAATTAACTGAATAAGTATATATTTTGTTAATAGTATGTACAATTAACCAATTTTACTGACAAAATAAAGGTCAGTGTGTGAGATAATCATACTTTATAGCAGCATTTTTTTCAACTTCAATTATTTATTTATTTTTAATTGTGTTATGTTAGTCAAATACTATAACAGTATTTTTTTTTTAAAGATTTTATTTATTTGACAGAGAGAAACACAGCTAGAGAGGGAACACAAGCAGGGGGAGTGAGAGAGGGAGAAGCAGGCCTCCCGCCGAGCAGGAAGCCCGATGTGGGGCTCGATCCCGGGTCTCCGGGATCATGACCTGAGCCGAAGGCAATGGCTTAACCAACTGAGCCACCCAGGCGCCGCCACTATAACAGTATTTTTAAAGGGAAAATATTGTCCATTATAAATTCACTCTTTTTTTGATATTTTTTTGTTTTAAGCAAAGATGATTCTAGTCAAAAGTTGAGATAGCTAATTTTTTTTTTTAATTTTGTTTCCCTACACTAAGAATCCATCTGCTCCTGAGTCCTTCTGATAGGTTCAGATGTCTTTGAGCCTTTCTCTCACAAGCACATAAACATTTCTGAGCTTTTTGTTAGCTTGCAATCCAATTGATAAATTAATGTACACTTTTACTCTCAGTACAATATATTATCTTTCTGGAAAAAATAATTGTACTTTAATTGTGACAATTCTCCTTAAATACATATTCCCCGAAATTGCATACTTTGAAATGCTATTGGATGCATTTTCTTTTTCTTTTCTTTTTTTTTAAAATAAAGATCTTATTTATTCACTTGACAGAGAGAGATCACAAGTATGCAGAGAGGAAGAAGCAGGGTCCCCGCCGAGAAGAGAGCCTGATGCGGGCCTCAATCCCAGGACCCTGAGATCATGACCTGAGCCAAAGGCAGAGGCTTTAACCCACTGAGCCACCCAGGCCCCTGGATATACTTTCTGAATAAGTGAAGCAAAGGGAATCTCATCTGAGACAAAAAAGCAGAGCAGCTTCCCATAACCTATGTTTTAATAGTGGGCAATGCTGCCTCTATATTCTTGCCTTTTATATGTGCAAATTACCAAATTTAAATAAAAATATTGTCTTCCATGGTGAAACTCTATCAAAATACTATATTTTATAATTCATTCAGATTCAATGATTAAGGAATTTATAGGGATGCCTGGGTGGTTCAGTCATTAAGCGTCTGCTTTCCGCTCAGGTCATGATCCTACAGTCCTGGGTTCGAGCCCCACATTGGGTTCCCTGCTCGCTTCTCCCTCTCTCACTTCCCCTGCTTGTGTTCCCTCTCTAGCTGTGTTTCTCTCTGTCAAGTAAATAAATAAAATCTTAAAAAAAAACTTTTATAGAATTATGCTACCACATTTTCATCACGTGTAAGATGTTGTCATTAAATAAAGGTTATTTAACAGACCTGCCATATAATGGGATATGGCAATTGCACATATTCTTATTAAAATTGTGCAATAAATTTGTTCACATATTTATGGCACTCTTAAAAATTCTAATATATTTAAATTATTCATCAGGAAATATAGAAATGCTTGGTGAAAATGCTAAATATATATGGCATAGATTGGAAGGGACAAATGGAATTAAAAGTGATGTATATTCCAAACAGACATGTGGTTTCTTACTATTTGGTTTCATTTATTTAAAATGGTAGAGTGAATCGAGACTTTATAGTGGACCCAATAACAACATTCTTCCTACTCATGCAAGGCATGTTAAGAACGTTAGCCAATTTGTAAGCTTTCATTAATGGAGCATTTACCTACTTTCTTAACATTTCCAGAGCTGGGTCCTTTTCGTTTCCCATTTTGAATAATAACATTTCATTGTGAGCTAATCCCTAGTACAATAAATTCTGCAGAACACTTTGTACACATCTTTCCTAAAAGCATCACAAATCTCTCCAGTGACTAAATAAAGCACTATACTGTCCACCCCCACCACCCGATGACCTAGTGGCCCTATAAGCACTAACCTCACAGTGCTTTTCTCAACTTAACTCCCAGTAGCCTCGAAGAGAACAGTGTTTCCCTCTAGTTACAAAATACTCCGTTTGCCCTATGTGTGCATGGCACTTTCTGTCTGCTCAACTACTTGTACTTAGGGTATATTTTCTGTCCAAGAAAAATTTTTGTACACATATTTGCCAATCCAAATCCTATTTATCTTTTAAGGTCCAGCTGAAACAGCATTTGTATGAAGTTTCCCTAATCCGTCTAGGGACTTTACCCTCCTTCTCTGCCTGTTTTCCACTTAATATCACTCATAAGATATCTACAAGATTAGGCCCTAAAATAAATACTAAATATAGATATTTCTGTGCATATTTTTCTTCTGATGTCATTAAGAACCGTGAGGACAAAAACCTTACAAATTGCACTGTGTATCAACTAAATGTTTTGGAAAGGAAGGCAAAGAAATGTCCCAAATTAGGCAGTGAAAATGATCACTTAAACATGCTTTAACATTTATAACCGTTGGTGGCATATAATGAATATTTGATAAATTTCTACTATTTTGTAATATTGTAGCTAAAACCTATTTAGACACATTTTGAGAAACAGATATGCCTATGATTCTATTTCCTTATGAGTTTTTCATTCAAAGCTCTGCCTGTGAGAGGAAATAATAAGTTCCAGATGCTGATGCACTTTTACTATAGCTAAGTTACTGCCTAGGGATAAGGAGGAAATGTTCAAAGGAGAAAGCCCTGTATTTCCCATTTCTTACACCACAGTGATTGTGTAATCCTTGTGGTGTTCATACAAGGTTATCACCAGTATGTGTGTGGAGGAAGAATATAATTTTACCAAATGGTGACACCCCACATTTGGGTTCAAATTTGACTCTTATTTCTAGGTCCTTCATTTATTTTTTAAAGATTTATTTATTTATTTATTTATTTATTTATTTATTTATTTATTTATTTATTTGAGAGCGAGAGAGCATGGGTGTGCAAGCCTGGGGAAGGAAGGAGGGAGACCAAATCCTTGAGCAGATTCCTTGCTGAGCACAGAGCCTGAAGATCCTGGGACCCTGAGATCATGACTTGAGCCAAAATCAAGATTTAGCTGCCAACAGACTAAGCCACTCATGTGCCTCTAGATCCTTTTAACAGTGGCATATTTGATTTGCTTTTGTACATCAAACATGAGGTGGATGGGGCTGAATAGGCTAGAAAGAGAAAATGTAACAGGTTTTCCACACAGACTTAGACTTTGAGTCAGTGGACACACTGCAAAAGAGGAATCCTGGATTAATTCTTTGGAAGTTAATTTTATTGTTACTGGTGAATTTTCCTGGCAGCGCCAGAATTTTATTACCACTAGCTTATTTTTTCTGAATTATGTTAAGTATTTGCAAATGTAGACATAGATATTGGGAATAATCTATTTTAGGGTTTTAAAAGTAGTAAATTTTCTAAACTCTTCAGAAAACACCTCTAAATTATGTTAGAAGAATTAAATAAAAATCACGTTGAAGTATAAAAATTGATATTTCTAGCAACTTAAGATGAAGCAAATTGAATATTATTTATAAGTGCTTCCTCAACCCAATTTAAATTTCTCTTATGATATTCTCCTTACTTCGTGAACATGATACTATTCTAAGTGGCTGTTATATATTGTGATTATTTGACACAAGTATTTCTAAGGTTATTGCCGACCACCCCTGTGATTAAATTATTGATACATTTCACATAAAGCTATGCCAATATTGCATCACAAATATTAGGTTAGAAGGGTATTTGTTACATTCAAGAATATGAACTTAATTCTCTGACTGTCTTTAATTGGCTTAGATCATTCCATTGGAGAATCTTTAATAGAGATCACTCTGGAGAGAAAACAGAAGAGGAAGAAGGTCTATTGGAAGCAGCAGTGAGTGCAGTAATAGGGAACCCCTGGTGTACTATTCATAGGGTTCTTTGGGTAAGGATTCCAAGAGGTGGCTGAAAGCCATTCCGTGAAGATAATCTCAGATGAAGCATCTTTATGGGCATGACTGTGAAGAGAGAGTAACAGCAGATGTAGACATTTCACACCACCTGACGGAACACAGCCTTATCTCTCAGAGTGTAAATTAACTCAAGAGTGCTAGCAAATCTGGACCATCCAGATGGCCCTGGCAGACACTTAATTGATAAGACAAGGAAGCGTATTTTATTTATATTCGTATTTATACTATTTTGTGCCATATTTTTGGATATATGTTCATTTAAATGAACAGGGGTAGCGGAAAGTGAAATAATGTAATACTTTCAGTTTTTCTTCACACTACTGTCCTTCAACCCTAATAGTAGAACTCTCTTTCCTGTGGGGACAATATTAGTAGCAGATCCTGCAGCATTTGTAGTTATTTTAGATATTAAAAGTCTGATTTTCAGATATGATAGCATTCAGTCTTATTTAAATCAAAATGTGAATCGTTCATTTAGTTCTATCCATCTCCCTGTACCCCAGGTTGAACCTGATGTAGGTCCAGAAACTTGCTTAAAGAAGGGATACATGGTCACTTTCTTCTGTTTTCTTTTCCTGACTTTTTTCTTCAATAGTAGTTGTCCTTTTTTACTTCTCCTGTGGTCAGATTCAGAGGGAAGTTTCTGAAAGATAAAGGCAAGGTCATGGGTGATTAGTGGATGTGTAATGTGATGGATGTGTTTGAGTTGCAATAGAAGACCGAATGCAGGGCACCTGGGTGGCTCAGTTGGTTAAGCGACTGCCTTCAGCTCAGGTCATGATCCTGGAGACCTGGGATCGAGCCCCATATCAGTTTCCTTGCTCAGCGGGAAGCCTGCTTCTCCCTCTGTCACTCCCCCTGCTTGTGTTCCCTCTCTAGCTATATTTCTGTCTGTCAAATAAATAAATAAAATATTAATAAAAAAAAATAAGACCATGCATCTCTTTGCCCCTTGGGAATATTTAGTGGGTTTGTTAATTCTCCACTCATCCATGGGAGGTCTTACTAGGCGACATTTCATAATGAGGTCGTTTATACCCCCAACAGTTTGCTTTTACCCTTCTCTGACTTCCTGCTTCTGGTGCTACAGCCTGGAAAGTTTCCTTTGGGGGGATGTCACCTTTCTCCTAATGTCCATCAGTGTTCAAGATGATTCATGCCTCTGTCTTTTGATTGTGGTTAGTATATTCCTGGACCCAGAAAAAAAAACACTTTTGCCTCACCCTTTTTAATAGTGTTTCTTGCTTCCTCTTTAATCCTCTGTTCTATCCCTCTTTTTTCTTCAGCTTCATTTAAAGAAAAAAAAAAATGTCTAAGCTAGCATCATGTACCCTTTTACTCCAAACTCTAGGGTCTCCACATCAGGTTCTCATGGTAATTGATTTGACCGATTTGAAGAAGCTAGAGGTGTGGGGGAGAAATAAAGAACATTCTAACAATTCTTTCCAGGAATTACTTCCCATCTTTCTTTCTTTATATATAAGATTTATACAGAACAAGATAAAGGTTGAAGACCCAGTTTTGGGCTAAAACCTTAGAAAGTTCTTCATAAATGAGCAAATATTTTTCTTAGTTATGTGAGAATACTTACCACCAATTATTCCAGTTTGTGATTCTCAGTTAAAATGGAGAAAACAGAAAGTAAGTTTTTAAATATCCAGTTATTTAGACATTACAACATTGTTCATCTACATGGCAAGTGTGTTTATTGTATTTAGTTTGATATCATGAAATCTTTAACAAAGGCATTTAAGCACTGACCTACATTCCCTTCTTGCTCTTAGGGGAAAAAAAATGGAATACATACTGGAGCTGAATTGTTTGATTCAAAATATTTAGAGCAATCTCTGCAATCCTATTAAGCAGAACCATAATCATATGTAGTAGTTACTGGCCCATTCAGGAACATACAAAATAGTTATCTCGATTTGATAAGAAATTTAAAATTAGATCAATGATAATGACTATACATTATAGCAAAATATTCTATAAAGGAAAGGAAAACTGTTTTATAAGGTTTCTATAGGATGTAGTAGAATAAATCTATTTTTTTAGTCTATTAGATTCATAATGAACTGTGAAAAATGTCCACTGAGAATCCTGGCATCTTTCAACTCTTTCATAATTGTGAAGGGAGCTTTTACCTGAATTTCCACAGAGCTTTAAATATAAAGAGAAATTGGAAGGCCAAGTGACCAGAATCCCAGAATGTTGGGATTCAATAATGTGACTAAAATAAAGCTATATCAAGATTAAGCAGATTATCAGGTCTTGAGGGCATAGATAGACCTATGACTTTTATATATACATGTTTACCTAAAGTATTTTATATATATCATCTATTTTGTCGATAAAAGTTGAATTTGGGGGGAAACACATAAAGCATTCTTTTTTTCAAGCTATTTTTCAGAAATTAGACAATAGAGTCCTAAATAATCTTTAATCATCAATATTTGATCACATAATGGAAAAAATATTATATAAGTCTAAAGTCACTTTATTTCATATTACTTTGTCTATTTTTACCTCGATAATTATTTTAACCCCCTTCACCAATTTTACCCATCTCCTACCCCTTGTCTCTCAACCACCAATATGTTCTCTGTATCTATGACCTCATGTTTTTTATCTTTCTTTGTCTAACTTAATTCACTTAACATAATATCCTGTAGTTCTATGCTATTGTTGCAAATGACAGGATTCCCTTATTTTAATGGCTGGATAGTATTCTCTTGCATATATACGTTATATTTTAATGTGTCTATACACACAAAGATAGAGATAGAGATAGAGAGAGATAGAGAGATGAGAGAGAAAGAGAGACCATATCTTCTTTATCCATTCACCCATTGATAGATATTTAAGATGTTTCCATATCTTGGCTATTGTAAATAATGCTACAGTGGACCTAGGGGTGCATATCTCTTTTAAATTTAGTATTATTCTTTTCTTTGGGTAATATCCCTAGGGGAAACTGCTGGATCATCTAGTAGTTTTATTTTTAATTTTTATGAAACTTTTTTTCATAATTCATAAATATACCAATTTACATTCCCACTCTACAGTACACTATGGTTCCCTCTTCTTTACATCCCTGTCAGAACTGGTTACTTCTTTGTGTATCTTGTTGATTGCTTTGCAGATATTGAACCATCCTTGCATCCTTTGAATAAATCCCATTCAATCCTGGAAATGATCATTTTAATGTATTGGTGAATTGAATTTCCTGATACTTTGTTGAGGAATTTAGGTTGGCCATTTTAATGAAAAACAATAAACAATAATATTAAAAGTTAACTACAAATCTTCTTTTAGGAATGATTTTATATCACCCCTAAATCATTGTAATCTATATTATGCAAACATTTTATTTAATCACAAATGAATGATTATAAATCATAAATTATAGTTAGAATGCAGTCACTGTACTTCAAAAAACAAAATAATACACTCAATATATAATATATATAATATGTACTATATATATATTATATGATACACTCTGATAAAATAATGTTCACAGCCTGCTTTAGAACCTCAAGGATGCTTGGATAGTGTTTCTTTTCTCTTTTCTTCATCCTTCCAGGTGGGGATTGGAATTCTCACCATTACAACATTATATAGAATGTGGGGAAGAAAAAATAAAATGAAATTTTGGCACTTCTCTTAGTAGATAAAATTGTCCTCAAAATGTTCAGAGCATTTTTACTTTTACCTCATTATTTAGAACTATGTCATATGAACATCCCTTACTATAAGAGATTAGAGAAGGAAGAAGTTTTGGCCTTTTAGCTTTCATGGTAACATGAATCAAGAGGTAAATTGATTAAAATATATATTGGGTGAACCACAGATTACCTCCCCAGAGGTGGACATACTTCACCTCTGGTGATAGAGACAGAAGAAGGAAATTGCAGACAATCAAAGACATAGAGGTTTTGGACAATGGTGAATAATTTGATGGGGATCAGAAAGCAGAGATCATTGAGAGTTAATGAAAGGAATTGTGAAACAATCAAAACCATGGGGAAAAAGATGAAAGGCAGAGATGTAAGTGAAGACATGGTTTTAGAAATTATTCACACAGATTCTGGTTACAATTCAGAATACATGAGTATACAATAAAGGAGGAGAGAGCTGATGAAGACCATCCTTGAGAATACCTTCATTAGGAAGGTGTAGGTGGCAATAAAAACGAGCTTCGGTGTGGCTAGTGAAGTTAAGACCAAAATCAAAAGCAAGTTATGTCACAGACACCTATACAGTGGAGGAATGCCAGGATCACTATTGCAAATTATAATGAAATGAGAAAACCAGTTTCACAATCTCAGCCTTGACTTTTGAAAAAAATAATTCTAGTAGACTCTTCGGGAAATGTCAAGATTCATTGTTTGAGTTAATTCATAGAAGAGAATAGAAGGTAGAGGGTAGAATGAAATACAAATATTTTTAATCATTATATTAGAAAATAATAAAGGAATCAGTTACGGAGGATAGGAAAAAAAAACTAAAGAAAGCTTTTTCTTATTGCTGCTTTTGTTCTTATTTGTGTCTTAATGAGGAAACCTGAATGTTCCCAAAAAATGCTAATAGAAAGTTAAAGTTTAGAAAGGAAAGGAGAAAGGAAATTTGTTTTTTTATAGATGTTTATTTATTTTTGTCTATTTAAAGTCTTGTAATGACATGCAAACTGATATAGTTATCAAATATATTTCAGTTCCAGTAAAGTGGCATAACTCTGATTGAATTGTTGAATGCTTACTGTATTACAGACACTAAATAATTGCAGAACTGCTAAAATAACCTGCTTCAAAATGTTGCCATGAGAATGCATTTATTAATACTGTGAAATACTGAAAATAGGTCTTAGCATATAATAAGCTGTGGTGATATTGCTGTAATTAATAGTAACACTGGTAACTATCTTGTACAGACGCTGTCTTTACAGAAAATAGAAGCTCACATAATTTAATATATGGATCTGAAGTTAGAAAGGAACTAAATCAAGATTCTTTCTCAGAGATGTCTGGCCCCAAATTCCTTAGATTTGCAGGAGGAAAGGCACATTATGTTGAAGACCTTGGGGATAGTGTCAGCAGATGAGTTTACAGTCACAGCCTGAGCTCAGGAACAAGATTCCAAGACTTAGAGAAGAATTTATCAGGAGCAATGTACAGTATTAGACCCAAAGGATTGGTTCTCAGAATAAGGCTGTGGTTATCAAAATGTGATTCAGGTAGGAACTAAGTCTCAGTAGTAATGGGTGCTTGGCATAAATAACACTCTTAAGGCATTTTTCAGTGTTAGTGATTCTTCTTAAATTCCTCCTGCCCAAAGGTTAGATTTGTTCTGGAGACTTGAGGTATTCTCCACTTGCTGATGAGATTCAAGTAAATTCAGCTTTTGAACAGAATGGCATGCGACTGGTGAGGATTATGTAAGGTATCAAATCTTAAAAATTAAATCCTTAAATCAAGTGAAATAGTAACTTAAAAATTCTTTTGTTAAATTTAATTTATTATTATTACTATGTTCATCCAGAAAACATACAGTGCATCACTAGTCCGTGATGCAGTACTCAACGATTCATCAGTTGCACACAACACACTGTGCTCAGCACAACATGTGCCCTTCTTAATATTCATCCCCTGGCTACCCCATTCACTCATCCCCCTTCCCTTCTGTAGCCCCCAGTTGGTTTCCCGGAGCCCAGAGTCTCTCATGGTTTGTCTCCTTCTCTGACTTCTTCTCATTCAGTTTTCCCTCCATTCCCCTACGGTCCTCCACACATGTGAGTGAAACCATATCATCATTCTCTTTTCCTGCTTGACTTAATCCACTTGGCATAATCCCCTCAGTTCCATCCCTGTTGATGCAGATGGTGAGTATTCATCCTTTCTGATGGCTGAGTAATATTCCGTTGTATATATGAACCACATCTTTATCCATTCATCTGTTAAAGGATATTTTGGCTCCTTCCAGAGCTTGGCTATTGTGGACATGGCTGCTGTCTCTCTCAAAAACTTAGAAAAATTCCAAATGCACAAGTTTTCTGGAGAAGGAACAGCAAACAAAGCCTAAGCCAAGCAGGAGAAGAGAAATTAAATAAATATTAGAGCAAAAATCAATGAAATGGAAACCAGAAAAACAGTAGAACAGATCAATGAAAGTAGATGCTGGTTTTTTGAAAGAATTAATAAGATTGATAAACCTCTGGCCAGACTTATCCAAAAGAAAAGAGAAAGTACCCAAATCAATAAAATCATGAATGAAAGGGGAGCAATCACAACTAATACCAAGGAAATAGAAACAATTATTAGAAATTATTACCAGCTAACTATATGCCAACTAAATTACTGGAAGTAATTTATAAATCTTTAAATGTAGGTATAGTTTAGCCACTTACTGCATCCCTTATTAATTATTGTATCATAGAGCATTGTACCATCACCTTTTCATCTGTAAAGATCATTGTTATTAACTAGAGAAATGAGTACTCATCACTGGAGACCAAGTGCAATTCTTGTATTCTTGCCTTTGAATATTCTAAGAACTTTGGACTGTTAATCTTGTATTCATCCATTTCTTCATTTCTAGTATTTAAGGAAAAAAATACCCTTTAAAGTAAGGAAAAAGCTATATGCCTTTCAGGATGACAGAACCTTCTAGAGATAATAAGACATATACTTCAGTTGGAGACGCCTAGGTAGCTCGTTTTTGGGCGTTTGCCTTTGGCTAGGGTCCTGATCCTTGGATCCAGGGATCGAGGCCCATGTCTGGCTCCAGGCTCAGCGGGAAGCCTGTTCTCCCTCTTGTGTTTCCTCTCTAACTGTGTGTCTGTCACAAAAGTAAATGAAACCTTTAAAGAAAAAAAAAAAAAAAGACATATACTTCAGGATTAGGAGTTAAGTGTCATAATATAATTTACAGATTACAAAAGTAATACAGGCAAGATTCCCAAACCAAATAAGTTGTATTCTTTTCCAATGCAAGTAAGATTTAATATAAATTTGTCTATGAACAATTGAAAAGTTTCTTAAAAAGGCAAATGAAGCTTTTTCTATTATAATTCTAAAACACTGTGTTTATGCTTAACAAAGATGCTTTTAAAGTTAGTAGTTTAAAAGTAAATGAAATGCATTCAAATGGGAACAGACTCCCCTCTGTGATACATGCACACAAACACTCATATGCATGCACACTCTGAAATTTATATCTGTTTATTTTACTGTTCATGCTTGCTTTCAAACATTAAAAACAACCACACTTTACCTGAGGAAAAAATGAGTAAGGTCTAATTAGGTACCTCATTAGAGAAAAAGAAAATACAAAGTATCTATTATGTTAAAAGCTGCAAACAATAAAATTATTACATATATTAGAATTATATTATATCTACTATTATTAAATATATTACAATTATATCTTCTCTAGAATATATATATCTGTATATGTGTATATATCAATCTGTTTATAAAATATTTATACATACTTCAGCTCTAGTATAGAAGTATCTGGAATTTGGTTTTACCCAATCAGAACCTTGTAAATACAACTATTTTTAACTGGCTCCTCAGATCTATTTCTGGGCCTGACTTTGACTACATTTTTCTAAAATTAACAGGCTGCTGGAAACAAAAATGGATATTTTGTTCCGATTATGCTGTGATTGTTGACTTAGAGGGTGAGAAGATATTTTATTACTCATTTTCACTTATTTAAAATGTCATATTTACTGTTTTTAGTTAACAATTAGGAAAATGTTTATTACTTTAATAATAGTATATTGATGGCAATCTTCAACAAAATGGTGTCTTTTATTCTTCAGAATTTTAGATACGCTTCTTCTGAGTGAAATATTAAAAAGTACACAGTAAAAAATAATTATTATGTGAGTGATAGCCATGACCATTTTATGTAAATTTACTTGATGAAAAAAGGTTGGGTCATTAGCTTATTCTTATTTCTTATTTTTAAATAATTGCTTGCTTTAACAACCTGCATGAAGTTATGTATCAACTATTTAAAGAGGATTTTTTCCATTCTGACAATAAATTAGTCTAGGTTAGAAACACTTGCCTGCTAAAATTCAAGTATTTCCTGAATATATATTATCATAGTGCTTTCTCTTGTGGGATGCCTCACTGGCTTAGCCAGTAGAGAGCATGCAACTTTTGATACAGGGATTATGAGTTCGAGCCCCACACTGGGTGTAAAGATTACTTAAAAATAACATCTTAATATATATATATATATATATATATATATATATTCTCCTGCATTATTGGACTCACTGGAAAGTAAAGGAATGCACCATAGATCAAAAATAAAAATAAATAATAAGTGGAATCTAAGACTGTATTAGGAAGCCGTAGGGAGAAAGCAAACTGAGTAGGGATTCCTTTCCTTTAGGCCAGTGATGATCTTATAATAAACCTTGAGACAGGGCAAGATATTAGAATAAAACTGAAGTTATCATTAAACTCAGATTCTCAAGGAGATGAAAATGCCTGTAGTGAATGGATCTCTCTAGCTTGCAGGAAAGACAAACAGAAATCCATAGTGGAGGAGAACAGTCACAGTTTAAATCGTCAGATTTCTCACAGTTTGAATTAAGGTAAGTTATGAGCTGTGAATAAAAAATTATCAAATGTGTGAGAAAAAAAATTCTGATTTCAGAATAAATGACAGAGTTGTAATTATCTTAAAAATATGAAATAAAGATTAAAAAAATAAAAGATGGATACAAAAAAAGTAAACAAGAAGTGAGAACCTAACAAAAATGTTCAGGAAATTTGGAAACAAGTAAGTTTCAAAGATGAAAAATAAAATTCTTGGAATTAAACTCAATATATACCAAACACTTGGCAAGACACAACAAAAGAGAGAGAGACTCATGAACCAAATCATAGAGTTCATGAAATTTCTGAGAATATAGTCCAGAGATTTAGACTGAAAGAAAATATCTTCTAGAAAGTGGTAGAAATGGACTATGGAATGAAGAGGTCTACATATTATATGTCCAGCTGGATTTTTACAGGGAGAAAGCTCAGCTGAATGGGAGAAACAATACAGGATCACAAAACTAATGATGGTTTTCCAGAACTGAGTCTTAAAAATCCTCACATAGAGGAGGAAAAATATAAGGAAAATAAGACAAGTGTACTTAAAAAAACTAATAAAACCCAACATAATGTAACTGAAGAAAACCCATGATAAAGATACAAACTGCCAGGCAGAAAATAGAGATGATCTAAAAGCCGTGACAATGAGACCAGCAGTATGCTTCTCAGAAGCACTGATTAAAATTAAATTTAGTAGGATAATATCTTTAAAGCTTTGAGATAAAGTAACTGTCAGTCTGAACTTGTGTGCCGAGCAATCTTTTCGAATTGAGAGGATTTCAAGTCATGTTCTGTTAAAAAATTGAAAAGAGCAATTTATCCACCAATCAGATTTTGATAAAGTAACTTCAAAAGCTGATGAGCCAAGATGTTGTTATACATAGCCAACAAACATTATTTATGAAACACTAATAATACAAAATTATATTTTTGGGTACTTAAGTATTAAATGATAATTTCACAGAAATCAGAAGACTATTTATAAAGTACACTATCATCCCAAAGTGTTTCTGGACAGATATGAAGTCATAGACTAAATTTACTCTTTCAAATAAATTATGTATTGTAAAATTTCAGGAATACACAACAATAAAAGCAGATATTGAGTTTATAATTTCCAGTTTAGTAGAGAAAAATATCACTAAATGTAACAATAGTTACAAATTGACTAAATGGCTTAGTAAAGATAGAAATATGTGGAATGCATTTTTAAAAAATGTTTGGCTATTTAGTTTTGACAGGAAGTATCATGAAAATTCAAGGACATGAAAATTAATGATCCATGCTTTTACTGTTACTATTCAGCTTTATGGAGATGCTCTTAAAAGTTTCTAAGGCAAGCCAAGTAAGTACAATATATAACGACTGAGAAAGAAGAAAACGGAATGTCAATATTTACAGATAATAAGATTGTTTGTATAGAAAATACAGTAGAGGAATTATAGAAAAAAAAGGATTTAGCTGGATAGTTGCATGAGATCAATAAAGAAAAATCTTTTTTTTTTTTAAATTAGCACAAACAGCAACTGTATTATTCTTGGTGAACTTTACTGTTTGCTTGTTAAGTACCAAACATTCAAGCCTTACAGCATTTGCCTGGTCTCATTGAAGTCCAACCCACTTGGATAAACAAAATTGGTTTGTGTTGGTTTGTGACTGAATTAGCATTATAGTTCAAGGAAGAGTAAAGGATATAGAGGCAACTGGTCAGAAGTGTGGGAAAAAAGGAAAAGAAAAAGAAATGGGATTCTTCCCTGAGGCCAAACTCAAAAATATTTAGTTATAAGGCTAACTAAACTCCTATACCTTTCAAGTATTTGCTGAAATGTCATAATTACAATGATACCTCACCTCTACCAACTTTTGAAAAAAAATGGAACCTGTTCCTTTGCCCTGCACACCGATTTACGTTTTCTTCTATAGTACTCATCATAATTCTACCTACTGTGTGATCTACTTACTTTTATGACCATTGCTCATGGTGTCTCTTCTCTCCTGAAATATTAATCCACAAACACAGAGGTCTTTATCTTTCTTTCGCTGGTATGTCTCAAAGGTCCAGTAGAGTTCCTGGCATATTATAGAAGCTTATTAAATATTTGTTGAATGAATACTTGTAGATGTAGGATTCTGACCCAGGATAAATCTACATCAGTATTCATCAGTAGATTTTTGTGAGGTTAGGGAGGATTATACAATAATTATTACCCTATTATACATAAACAGATTTGTGTTACTGAAAGAAAAAAAAAGTCATTCCTTTAGAAGCTTTAGTAAATTATAATTCATTCAGTGTGACTACTCTTTACTTACTGTCTAAGTATTAAAAGGGTTGACCTAAATATCATTAATTAACAAATAAAATGCTTATTATGCATTTCATTAAGAGTACTGGATACACTAGATACAATTTTTCAATTACTGTTACTTTGTCAGTATATTTTTAAGTAGTTTATTTGAGAACCTGCATGCACCTGAGGTAGGGAAATGTGGACATCAGATGTGGGGTTTATTGGTTTACTAGATGATTATAAGCACATACTCTATATAAACTTTAAAGAGGCAACAGATCAGTCTGTGTTATTCATTGTTGAGCCCTAAGCTCTTAGAACACTACTTGGAAAATAGTTGGTGCTCAATGCCTATTTGCTGGATGAATTGGTCTGTCAATGGGATAATTATTTATTCTCTACATTCTAGTCTCATTATCAGAAAATGGAAGTAATGCCATCTATTCAGTATTCAGCTTATTAAATTAAGTGGCAGCCATAAAACAACATGAATATTATTACCAGTAAAAAGTTCAGTGACGTGGCTATCTTTCAAACAGTACTATTCTGTACATTTTATTTTATAATGTTGCTATTTAGGCATTGTAGATGTTGGAAATATTAACTCCTTAAAAACGCTTTTCTTGGGCACCTGGGTGGCTCAGTGGATTAAAGCCTCTGCCTTCAGCTCAGGTCATGATCCTAGGGTCCTGTGATCGAGGCCTGCATCAGGCTGTCTGCTCACAGGGGAGCCTGCTTCCTCCTCTCTCTCTGTCTGCCTCTCTGCCTACTTGTGATCTCTCTCTCTGTCAAATAAATAAAATATTTAAAAACAAAAACAAACAAACAAACAAACAAACAAATACCACACTTTTCTTCCTGCTTCTTTCGTCTCTACAGAATAAACTCCTTCCTCCTTCTTCTGTAGGAATTATTTTAAAATTTATTTGCATAATGTTAACCATGTCATTTAATTAAAAATGATTATTTAGGTATATTTCTAGATTTACAAATGGCATAACACACATAACTTAGATATTTTTAATTCATTGAATTTAATAAATATTTTTTTTAATATTTTATTTGTAAGGAATCTCTACTATACACAGTGTGAGGCTCAAATCTACAACTTGAGATCAAGCATTGCATGTTCCACTGACTGAGCCAGCTAGGCCCCCCTTAGATATCCTTAACTAAAGTTTTTTGTTGTTTTCTAAATCCTTTGCTACGCAAAGAGAAGGAAGCCAGGGATTTGTGTCCTTGCATTATTACAGTACTAGTTCCTTCTAAAAATTCTCCTCTAAGAAGAACATTATTCTTTCTGAAAAATCCACACATTTCACTCCTCTGCACTAAGAGATTTTTAATCATGGTTTAAAACATAATATGGTTTCCCATTCAGTGAATTATCAGTCACAGAGCTATTTTTAAGCATCAGCACTTTAAACAAATACTTCTCCTATTGCACTGGCTGTTTCTTTTCTCAGTAGAGAAAATATTATATAGACATTCTTAAAATCTCTATAGTATTAAAGACAGTAAAATTCACTACTCTACAAATCCTCATCATTTATCTTTTTAACTTAGCATTCATGCAAATTATCTTTTACCCATAAGTCTAATGCTTAGAACAAATTAGGTTAGTGCTAAAGAAATAAAGAAAAAATGCTTTGACTAAGGAAAATGTCAATAAAAATGAACCTCGCTTATAGTATTTCTCCATATGGAGCAACTTAATCAGAATTTGTCAGTGATGAAAGTTAGAACATTTTACCTCTCTGCCTCCCTCCCTCCCTCATCCTCTCTCTTTCCCTTTTTCCTCTTTCCCTCTTGCTTTTTGACTCTCATCCACCCCCACACCCTGGAGCATTTTAATTTGTTTGTTTAGGGTCACTGCTCTGGTGAGGTCTCCTGTCCCTGATGAACCTTTTCTGAAATCTCTTTAATACAGGACACTGTACTAAGTTGTGCTAAATGCATGAAAATATGTGGACTCCTTTCAAATGTGCTAAATTAGGAAAGAAAATGGTGGAAATAAGCAGCGGATTGCAGAACTGGGTGCTAGGTTCTTTAATCCTGGGTGCTAAGGAAGCAAATATGTGTGCATGTGTGGTGTTTGGGGGGAGGGGACGGGGAAGCCAACAAACTCTTGGTGTGATGACTTCTGAGAAAATAGGAGGAGGAAGGCGGAATGGGTCACAGTGACAGAAGCAGCATGTGCACGTGGGTAAACATGGAGGGCTTGCAATGGGAGAATCTCATGTGGGGCTGCGTAGCCGAGGGGAGGAGTGAGAAATGAGAGGAGAATACTGCTAGGCTCAACAGCTTGCGGTTTATCTGATGAAGGCTGTGGGATATCATGGAATTATTTTCAATCAGGGATTAAGATATTTTGGAGAAATATGAAGGTGGAAGAGGAATCAGACTTCCAAATGTTAGCCTGTGTGCTCAGATGCTGAAAGGCAAAGGAGATCGCAGGTTTTGTTTTTTGCCAAGGTAAGTTAAGTCCTCTATCCTAAATGAGAGTGAAGATTTCTAACAAAGTTGTGTGTCATGGAAGTGGAGAAAATGTATCTAGAGGAAAGAAACAGTAAGATACTGTGAAACCAGCTTTGAAAAATAAGGAGTTATCAAAGCAACAGATGTTCAATATGTTGACAGATAATTGAGGTAAGATTTCATGAGTTTGGGGGGTGTGTGTGGCCAGGGGAAGGGTTGTGGGGTTCTCTTGTTGTTTTGTTGTTTTGAATATAAGACTTGAAGGTTTAGGGGCACCTGGGTGGCGCAGTCGGTTAAGCGACTGCCTTCAGCTCAGGTCATGATCCCGGAGACCCGGGATCGAGTCCCACATCGGGCTCCCTGCTCGACAGGAAGCCTGCTTCTCCCTCTCTCACTCCCCCTGCTTGTGTTCCCCCTCTGGCTGTGTTTCTTTCTGTCAAATAAATAAAATCTTTAAAAAAAAAAAAAAAGAAGACTTGAAGGTTTAAGTTCTCGGCTTAGTGTCACCATCTTTGATGGTATCAGGCTCAAGTTGGTGGTGGGTAGGGATGGGAGGTGGAGTGTCATAGAATAGAAATGGAGGTAACTGGACCAGAAGTTTTTGCAGACATGGATTACCTTCCTGGGCATCACTATACCTGGAATGATGGTCTCTTACATTCCATTTTCACACAGAGTTGAAGATATGTCCCCATTTGAATATTTATATCTTATTCAGTTGCTTATGCATCAAGCATTATTGGATGCTTATGTACAAAACGTTTCAAAGAATATTCTGTGGAGAAGTTCAATATATGGGAAGGTTGGCTTTGTGAATATAGCAAAGCAGTGCTGACATGATTGCCCTGGTGGCACGTGGATCTGAGAGGGGATTAAAGTTTCATAATAGTGGGAATCTTTATGCAGTCATTCTGCAAAGATAGCTCAGTTGACATTGAAAGTCATATTGAGGGAACTAATATGTGATTAGGAAGCAGTATCCAAAATGTTCTTCAGAAAAGCAAATGGAAGGCAGCCCCTTCTTCTTATCTGAGGTCACTGTGAACCCTCATTTGGAATTAGGCCAGTTACCTATTCTGTAATCAACATTTGAAAAATAGCTCATTCACTACAAACAAAAGTGTAGAAAGCAAGTGGCTTTTGCAATACCCTAATAATCTGTCATTGCACGAAGAGAAATCCTGCAGAGGAGGTGAACTGTTGTATGGGGAGGTGTTGGGAGTAGAATAGAAAAACCAGATCGGTCCCAAGCTTTGTCTGTGATTGAAATGGCAGTGTGAACACCCTGTCAGACCATTTTATAGCCTGCACTAATCTCACCACCCCAAGGTTGTGTCATCCCCCATTTGATACTGACCAAATACCACTGTGTGATCTGTGATTTTTCTCGCTGATGAACGAAAGTTGAATGGCAGGCAGTACATGGTTGTACAAACAAGATCTCCCAGTTGTAAATGTTGAAAGTACTTTATTAAGTTACTTCTTATAAAATAATGATCGCACAGGAACCTTTTTAAAACCTGCTTCTTTTCAGAGTTAAAATGATCATTTTTAAATTTAGAGAGGTAGGAAAGGACAAAAGATTTACTGGAAAAAATCTAGAATTTCTTATTAGAGAGGGTTTCATGAACATGAGTGTGTGGGTGTAACATATTATACATATATATTTTATTATATATAATATCCATATTATATATATTATATATGCATTATAATGTATATAATTAAATAAAGGTTTATCTATACCAACATTTAAAGGTTTATGTATAACATTTGTATAAACAGTTATATGTATAAATATTTATAAAATTATGCAAGTATCCCTCAGCATTTTATTAGTCTGGGAATCAAATTAAACCAAAAGTCTAAACTCTAAGATTATAAGTAGTCCTCTTCTGTGCATATATAGAATCCATTACTGAGATTGCCTATTAAATGTGAATTAAGCTTTGTAAATTCTCAGTTACTCGATTTGCTAAAATATTCATCTTAATGTCTTTCAGTCACAAAAATAAATGCATGTTTAATACTTGAATAAGTACTAAAGTAGCTAGAGGGAAATTTGGTTTTAAGAGTTTAACATTGAAAAATAACTTTTTATTTCATTAGCATAAGTGGGTTATTGACAATCTTTTAGAATTTAAAAAAAAAAACCTTTTCTTGTCATTTTAACAAAGATACTATAAAGACAATTCAGTGGAGAGATGATACCTAAGCACATATTGCTGCATATAGTTAAATATCCCTAAAAAAAATATGGCCTTAGTTTTGGGTGAAACCACTGAGCACTTATGAGGCTGAATACATTCCATTGCATCAGGGTGAATCTGGACTTTTTACTAGATATTTTTGTATACTAATTCTTAGTTAAATTTTCAATGTTCACTTATTTATTCCTTCACTACGGTGGCAACATTAATCTAATCTAACCCTTACTATACTCCCTATGCTGTGCCCTTTCTTCCTGTGACTTATTCATTCCATAAAGGGAAGATTTTATCTCCCATTCCCCTTCACCCATTTTGCCCAACTCCGCTCTCCCCCTGGCAACCTTCAGTTTGTTCTCTGCATTTATAGCTCCGATTCTGCTTTTTTTGTTTGTTTATTCTTTTGCTTTATTTTTCAGATTCTGCATATAAATGAAATCATATGGTATTTGTCTTTCCTATTCTGATTTATTTCACTTAGCATAATACCTTCTAGGTCTATCCATGTTGTTGCAAATGGCACAATCTCATCATTTTTATGGCTGCATGATATTCCTGTGTGTGTGTGTGTGTGTGTGTGTGTGTGAGAGAGAGAGAGAGAGAGAGAGAGAGAGAGAGAGAGAGAGAATATACCATTCTTTTTTATCCATTCATCTATCAGATGGACTCTTCAATTGCCTCCACATTTTCACTATTGTAAGTAATGCTGCAGTAAATTTATCTTTTCAAATTAGTGTTCTCATTTTCTTTGGGTATTTGTTATTTCTTGAGTTTTTTATTTTAACCATACTGACAGTTATAAAGTGATATCTCATCATGGTTTTGATTTTCATTTCCCTGATGAGCAGCGATGTTGACCATATTTTCATGTGTCTGTTGGCCACCTGTATATCTTCTTTGGAAAAAAAAATGTATCTATTTAGGTTTTTTGTCCATTTTTAAATATTTTCAGAGAGTTTTAAAGTTTTTATTTAAATTCAAGTTAATATATTGTATAATATTAGTTTCAGATGTACAATTTAGTGATTCAGCAGTTCCATACAATACCCAGTGCCACAAGTGCACTCTTTTTTTTTTTTTTTTAAGATTTTATTTATTTATCTGACAGAGAGAGACAGCAAGAGAAGGAACACAAGCAGGGGGAGCTGGAGAGGAAGAAGTAGACTTGTTTACTCTAGATGCGAGGCTAGATCCCAGAACACTGGGATCATGTGACTTCAAAGGCAGAAGCTTAACCTACTGAGCCACCCAGGCGCCCCACAGGTGCATTCCTTAATCTCCATTACCTATTTCATCCATCTACCCACCCAGTTCCCTCTGGTCACCATCAGTTTGTTCTGTAAAGTTAAGAGTCTGTCTCTTGGAGGCAAAGACTTTTTCCTCTCTTTTTTCCCCCTTTGTTTTTTTTTTTGTTTGTTTGTTTCTTAAATTCTACATATGAGTGAAATCATATGTATTTGTCTCTCTCTGCCTGGCTTATTTCATTTAGCATCATCCTCTCTACCTCCATCCATATTGTGAATTCTCTGCCCAAGTTTTAATCAGGTTTTTTGTTCATTTGGTGTGATGTTGTATGAGTTCTATATATGTTTTGGATATCAGCCTCCTATCACATATATCATTTGCAAATATCTTCTTCATTCATGTTGGTTGCCTTTTTGTTTTGTTGATGGTTTCCTTTGCTGTGCAAATGCTTTCTCTTTTGTTGTAGTCCCAATAGTTCATTTTTGCTTTTGTTTCCCTTGCCTCAGAAGGCATGTCTAGAAAAATGTTGGTATGGCCAATGTCTGAGAAATTACTGTCCGTTTTCTCTTCTAGAATTTTTATGGTTTCAGGTTTCCCTTTAGGTCTTTAATCCATTTTGAGTTTATTTTTTTTGCATAGTGTACAGATGTGGTCCAGTTTCATGCTTTAGCATGTAACCCTCCACTGTCTTTTCCCCACTGTATTCTTGTACCCTTTGCTGTAGATTAATTGACCATGGAAATGTGCGTTCATTTCTGGGCTCTTTATTCTGTTCCAAAAAACAATATTCTTATGTAAATATCATTTCATATCATTATTTAACATTGATATGAAGTATATGTTTATAAAGATATATAGATATAAACACATGGAAATATATGTATGTACTTAATATATTTGTCTTCTAACTTTATGACATCTAATTGGGAAGTCTCACAGAACTCATTTTTTTATTTGAAATTTTACCCAGCATAACAGAGGTAAGTTATCAATCATTAAATTGCATTGTCAGAGACATGACAAACCACAAATTTATTACTGATTTTTGAAAAACAAAAACTATTTGCTTTATGATTTAAGATGCATATTTAGGTTGCATAAAGTAGTCTGTGTTATAGAAGGAACAGCTTGTTTTCTTTTTTTTTTTTTTTTAAAGATTTTATTTATTTATTTGACAGAGAGAAACACAGCCAGAGAGGGAACACAAGCAGGGGGAGTGAGAGAGGGAGAAGCAGGCTTCCCGCCGAGCAGGGAGCCCGATGTGGGACTTGATCCCGGGTCTCCGGGATCATGACCTGAGCCGAAGGCAGAGGCTTTAAACCACTGAGCCACCCAGGCGCCCCTTGTTTTATTTTCTACTTATGTAATGAAAATTTACCTAACATTCATTTACAGTTAGAATTAAGAAAATAATTTACAATAATTTAATGGGAATAAATATATTGGACAACAAAAGGGATTGCTTTGTGTGGCATTGGTATTTTCTTTTCTTGTAAATAATATTATCTTATTAGATCCCCAATTCTTTTCATATAGATACATTCAATGAAATATGATATCCAAAAAATAACTTGAAGCATTTCCACTAGTGATGCTACTAGTACTGTGTTATTCTCATGCTGTCCTGAAGACGCAATCACTGTTATTGCCCCTATTTGAGGAAGAAGTGATGTAGAGAGATTGAATAATTTAACTTCACTTAAAATTCCATAGGTAATAATATTTTGCATAATAATAATAAATGCATAATAAATGCATTTATATATATAATTAAGTGATCATCTTTCAGACAGTCAATAAATTAGTATAAAGAGAATGAATGAGTCTGTTAGCAAAGAAAGGAAAGCTGGGGATGTGAGTGTATGTCTACCTCACAGTACTTAGTTGAAGGCTTAACTCTTTCCCTGACATATTGTCTGTAAAGGAGAACTGCACATCTAGAATACTATTCTGTCACTAGATCCACAGGACATAAATTAAAACTGCTGTAAAAGGCTGGGTTTCTTTGTATCTCTGCAGCATATTGATTTTTCTAAAGGCACAATTCTGTATTTCTCTGGATCCTGGTGTTTCTATGAGGTGCCAATTAACATTCTTAACCTTAGATCATAGAATTTATTCTCACCCAGACATAATTATTTGAATTTCAGGTCTCTTTAGAAGAGGAAAGATTGAGATGACCTATGCAGTAGTGAAGATACCTTTAGTTTTTAGAAGCATAATTTCAAACTAGCAATTAGAGAGAGAGAGAGAGAGAGAGAGAGAGAGAACACACTCCTACTGTTGTGCCAGGGTTATTGGGATGTCTCCATGCTATCCTGATAAAAGAAGCTGAAAAATCAGGCCAGGTCATATAAAACTAAGAAAACAGTCATGTGAGCACATAATAACTATATTTGGAAAGCATATCTTACTATATAGTCAGGCCAGCAAACTCACAAAAAACAAACAAACTCACACAAACCCCTCCCCCCCAAAACCCAGGAAAACAAAAACCCACCTAAACAAAATACAAGAATATGAGATAAGTAGAATGTCCCAGGCCACCTGGGTGCTTCAGTCAGTTAAGCATCTGCCAGGGTCCTGGGATCCAGCCCCATGTTGGGCTCCCTGCTCAGCCCACTTCTCGCTCTCTGCTCCTTTTCCACTGCGCATGTGTTCTCTCTCTCTCAAATAAACAAAATCTTAAAAAAAAAAAAGAAAATCCCAAATACATTTGTATTGCATGTTTGAAATATATATAGAACATTTCAGATTTAATATACATGTGTTTATATATAGTATTAGTAATGCATAATCTAAAAGGTTAATTTTAGATAACCTTTGTTTAGTTAAGGCCCAACAAAGTATGAAAAAAAAATCTGTTTTCTTATACGATGTGATGTCATAGAGAGTTGAAAAGCCCAATGTTTTCACAAATCCTTGCACATCCACTGAGATGCAGAAAAATTCATGGGTGCTATGTCTTTTTGTCTTTAGAATTTGAGGGCTCTCGAATGCAGAAAACTGTCACAGATATATCTCACTGGTAGTGATGGGCTGTCATTTAAGTATGAGTGATTGTATTTGAGAAAACATGCTTTTCCTCCCTCTGTAGAACATAAAGTTAAGTATACTAAGTCTACTAGGACACTGGGGGAAGTGCTAAAATTCTGACATTGCTGAAAATGCCCAAATAACAATTTCGTCTACATCATTATTTTCGTGAGAATTAGTCCTGATTCACTTAAATAAACTGGTAATTTAGTTACATCACTTGTTGTGATTAAGGAATGAAATCATTTCAAGTGTAGATTTTAGAGTAAAACTCTTAGCAGTATTCTTTGATGACAGTATTACAAGTAGTTTTTATTAAATTTCTCCATTTGTAAATTCTGTCGTAAGTATGAATTTGTTTTTTCTAAAACACATGCATACATATTTTAGTTGTGTTTTGTGCTGGTTTGTGTAATATTTCGTTATGCCTTGGGATTTTCAGAGGAAAAATGCCTATCATTTAGAATTTATAGATTAATTCCTGTTCATGAGTCAAGTGGAAGAATATTGAGTCATAGACAATTGTAGGATGACTTACATCATGACTGTTAAGGAAATTAGAATGTATTGCTAATTATAGAAACCCATTAACTATGTGTCATGTAAAATAAAACTGAGTTGATTTGGGGAGCTATTTTAGTGCCAAAAAAAAAAAAAAAAAGAAGAAGATTTGATTAGAATTAGTCACAAATTTGCCTAGTTTCCTAGGCAACTGTGAATGTTTCATATCAATGAAATAGCATTTCCCAAAGTGAGTTCTGTGGAGCTGTGGTGGGGAGCTCTAGGAAAGAGAGGATTTGTGAACGCCCATAGGGCACTCCAGGAAAGCTGGCATGTCACTGCCAAGAAAACAGACCCTTAGGTCATGTGTGCTCGGTCAGGGCTGGCTCTCTTTCCTCCCTGGTCTCAAGATTCTCAGGAGGCTTGCAGCCCTCAAAGCCACCACATGTAATTTAGCCCAGTGTTTCCCAAATTTATTTGACATTGGTGATTTTTTTCAAATTAACATATATTCATTTCCATGAACCATATTTTGGGAACAACTGCAGTAGAGTTCACTCTGCAGTAGATAACCTAAATTAGTTAATAATAACATTATTTTCTTTTTACAAGAGCTTCATTTACTATTGCAACTTTATCTTTACATGAGCTATTCTTTTATTGACTTTATTAGATCTTCATCAAAATGCTTGATTTCTGACCATCACTGATACCTACAGAGCAGAGTATGATCCTAGAGCCTATTCTCTAATATCACCTAGATCTTTGTATATTGGCTGACACCATTAACTCTCACTCACTTTTTTAAAATTTTATTTATTTGAAAGAGAGAAACACAGCTAGAGAGGGAACGCAAGCAGGGGGAGTGAGAGAGGGAGAAGCAGGTATCTGCTGAGCAGGGAGCCCAATGTGGGACTCCATCTGGAGTCTCTGGGATCATGACCTGAGTGAAAGCAGTCGCTTAACCAACTGAGCCACCCAGGCGCCCCTCTTACTCATTTTTTTTTTTTTTTAACATTTTAAAAAACTGTTTGTCTTTCCTTTGGTGTTGCTTCTTTGACTACTATGTGCCCATCGCCTGCCCGTCCTCAAACAAACCTACAAGGCAGGGTATCATTTTATTTTTGTAAAAGATAGGAAGAGTAGATTAAAATAATGTCAATGGCCCATGATCATGAGAGGCAGATTCAGTATGTGAACTTTGGCTTGTTTTACAGACCGCAGATGCATGCTGGTTGCAAGTCCTATTCACCCTGCAGGCTGGGTCCAGGTTGTCCAGAAGCAGAGATTACAGTTTGCCTCTGAACTCATTTTACGATGTTTAACTTCGAGGCTATGAACTCAAGGACAGAGGTGTTATTCACTGTATTGGTTGCTATTTTCTTTTCTTTTCTTTTTTTTTTAAGATTTTATTTATTTGACAGAGAGAAACATAGCCAGAGAGGGAACACAAGCAGGGGGAGTGAGAGAGGGAGAAGCAGGCTTCCCGCCGAGCAGGGAGTCCGATGTGGGGCTCGATCCCGTGTCTCCGGGATCATGACCTGAGCCGAAGGCAGTCGCTCAACCAACTGAGCCACCCAGGTGCCCCGGTTGCTATTTTCTTTATTAGTGGTTCGTATTCTTAGGAGGTATTTGATAAATGTTGAGTTAAATTGACTACTTTGATTCTTACACATTAGTGGAAAATTACAGTATTATTTTCATGTGAAGTGTGCTCAGACTCAGTATATCTAACTGCCAATGTATGGAGTCTGGGAATTAATTTTTATCACACCAGTTTATGTTTCTTACACTTGACTGTCATTTACAGAAATTGATATTTCATATTATGAATAAGCTTCCTGTAGGCTGAACTGGTAGACTGAAAAATCTGGAAACATCTCAGAAAACAGAGTCTGGTATTTGTAAAATTGTTTTTCTTCTTCTTTTTTTAAATCTAGATAATTAAACATCAAAAGTTCATAATTAAAAGAAAAAACATTATTAAGATCTTATATGGGAGTCAAGAGACTCAAAATTTCAGGGTGTTTGGTTGTATACATATAAAGGATTTGAGATACAGAGATAGTGTTTCTTTTCTGGGAAGGTTTGTTTAATAGAGTTAACTGTCTTTTTGTAAAGTATGCCTGATAAGGTTATTAAATAATCTATAAGAATTATGTTATCAGTGAGAAATTAATGTTCTCATGGAGGTAGAATGAAATCCACACAATAGTATACTAACAATACAAAAATATTTAATCATTCTTTTCTTTGCCCTGAGGACTTAAAAATAAGATTATTTGAATTGTGAATTGACTTACTGAAAAGGCTATTCTAAGGAGAAAGGAATAATGAGAGTAATTTCTGATTAGTGTTTTGCTGCTGAGGGTATGAATGGGAACAAACATTGCAGGAAGCAGTATAATAAAGGTAGAAAATATTTTCATTTGGTGATTTGTGTAAATCAGTTTCCTAGGGCTGCTGCAATAAAGAACCACAAACTGAGTAGCTTGAAACAACAGAAATGTATTGTCTCACAGTCCTGGAGCCCAAAGATTGGGCATGAGCTGTGAGCAGGACCATGTTCCTTCTGAAACCCATAAGAAGGAATCTTTCCTTGCCTTTTTCTAGCTGTATTGACTGCCAGAATCCCTTCACATTCTTGTCATACTTTTGAAGCACTGGTAACATGGCAGTCTGCCTTTCTGTACTTATGTGCGTCTGCCATTTTCCTCTTCTTATAAGGACTTTAGACATATTGGATTGGAGTCCATCCCACTGAGCCCATCTTAGCTGAACTACAACTGCAAAGACCATATATCCAAATAAGGTCACACTCTTAGGCACCAGTGGTTAGGACTTTAAAATATCCTTTTGGGTACTCAGTTTGACCCATAACAGTGTATATCTACTCAAAAATCATAAAGTTGATATGTACATGATTTCAGAATGAAAGATGGTGTGTGCATGTCATCTGAATCACTGTGAGGGTGTTGAAGGGTTAGGTTGGGAAAGCCTAGTGTGTCCAGTCAATGCAGCTTCAGTGCAAAATGTATACTTGTGATTTTCTTTTTTTAAAAGTGAAGATGAAAACATACAAATAGATAATATTTCGAGATGTGATGAAATTTTACCAAATTGAAAGTCTTAAAACACAGTAGTGCCACCAACCCATATGCATAAATGCCCTGAAGACATTTGATTCCATGTTTGATACATTCCAGTATAGAAGAAAACTCCTAACCAACCAACTTGATTGCAGATGACTAGTCCCTGAAAGTAGAGTTTAAGATGGAGAAGTTTCTATTCTTCTTGCTCTGATACCAAGAACAAACATACTTCATAAAATACACATTTTCAAATTTGATATTAGAATGAGAATTCATTTTTTTAGGAGGAAGTCTACAATTTTAGTCTGAGAGACTGTAAGCTTGGCTACTCAGAATTATACTTGGTGAATATAGTATATCTGCACAAATGAATTGGAACATAGTATACAGAAAGAATGTAATGAAAAAAACCTGTGGCTAGATCATATTCATACCATGTAGTATATTGCACGATACAATTTAGATAACGATGTCCTAAAAAAGAGTGAGTTCATTTCTAAAATTACTATATCCTTTTCCAAAGATTCTTTTTTAAAAATCTTTTATTTATTTATTTATTGAGATAGTGAGTGAGAAAGAGCATGAGAGGGGAGAAGGTCAGAGGGAGAAGCAGACTCCCCACGGAGCTGGGAGCCCGATGCGGGACTCAATCCTAGGACTTGATCCCAGGACTCCAGGATCATGACCTGAGCTGAAGGCAGTTCCTTAATCAACTGAGCCACCTAGGTGCCCCACTTTTCCAAAGATTCTTGAGAGGAAAATAAGAATGAAGAATTTCAGAGGACTTCTCAAAAGACTGTGGATATAGATGTCTTTGTGGTAGTGAGTGGAAGCTAAGTTGGATCCACTAAAGGCAAAATAATTTATTAGGCGGATATTGGTGGGCTCATGGAGAGATTTAGAAGTGGTTGGGTCTGACGGTAGAACCCAAGTAACTGAAAGAAAAAAAAAAGACAGCATATCAATTTCTAGAAATTTGAATATTACAGATAGAGGTTGCTCTGCTGCTTCTATAATCATCATTTCCCTAGAATATATCTCATTCTACCCTATCCTTTGGTGGTCATTGCTTATACAGAGTTCCAGGAGAAAACATTCATTCACCAAAGTTGAGGTCGCATACACAGGCTGCATCAAAACAAAACTCTGGCTTCCATGTTTTCTGTGGTAGAAAGAGGTTCCAAAAACAACTTTTTCAGCAAGATTACACACAAGACCGTTATTACCCCTAAGGGAAATTTGGGGTGCTATTAGGAAGGGAAATAGATGTTCAGCATCTACTGTATACTAAAGAGTAGTGGTGCCCGAATGGATTAATAATTTGGGTAGTCAAATGATTTTATGGGAAGCTGACCTTGTTAAAAATGTGAAACGATTGTGTGTATAAGTCATAAAAAACAGAGCTGTCCTTATTTTCCATACCACAAAAAACACACTGTGTATGAGAAACTTATTTCACTAATCCTCATGGGCGATAGATAGATTATTACTAAAACTCTTCTTGTGCAGTCTTTTTTCTTTTTCTTATTCTTTTTTTCTGCCTTCTTCTTCCCCTTAATTGTAGGCCCTTTGTCCCATCTGCATGTGTTCTCTAGACCCTTCTCTCCAGTTCTATGGTTATTCTGAGCCTCATCATCAACCTTTGCCTTTATGTTTACTGTATTTTCTTTTCTCTGAGAAATGGAGAAACTGTGTAACCTACCATATGAACTTGTATCGCAAATTTATGTTTTTCTGAACTGTATTTCATTAAATGTCACATGAGACATGAATTTTATGCCTGTTTTGTTCCACAGTTTTTTGTTTCAAGAAATAATAACAACAAAAATACCCATACAATGAACACAGGTAGAGGAAATTTAGCTTTAAGGAGTCATTAGGCAACCAACCATCCCATCTCTGCGGTTCCTCATTTTCTCTGATTCTGCGTGTCCTCGCTCATCCTGCTTCTGCTGCTTGGTCAGTTCTGAGTCAAAGAACTCTTGATTCTACTACAGACTATCTATAGACTCTCCTCTAGAGAGCAAGAACCAACACAAAGTGCAGGAGTGCACCATTATTCCCCCTTTTTTCACATATCCCATCTATTACCATGGGCTTTTGGCATCTGCCTACAAAAAATATGTTTTTTCTCAACGCTAAAGGAATAAAAAATTTAAAAAGAAATCATAATGTCAGTTCCTACAGAGTTATCTGTTTCTGCCAACATTTCAGATGACATCCTCTGTCTCTACTTCTTTATACTTGTTCACTTTTTACTTCTTGAAGCTTCTCCTCTAACAGTTACCTTCTCTCCTTCCTTATTTTTAATACCAGGTGGAGACCATTAATGACCAGCTGTTTCTTAATGCTCTCTTATATTTGGCCTTTGGCGGCAGTAGAAAGAGGTAGATGTGGGTTCCCATGCTAATATTTCCACTTCTTGACTATCCTTAATGACAGTGTCAGAATCCAAAACTGGTTAATAAATACCTCTTAGAATAATTTTGGGAATTAAATGAGAAATCAATTGTGAGGATCTTTCTGCATGCCGTAGATGACAGGTGATCTGAATTCCTTTTCGCATCCTTTCTTGTCCAAATTGTGTGCCCCATTATATATATAACTCTGAGCAGTACCAAATAATTTAAGGTATAGGAATGCTTAAATCTGTGGAATGTTTTTTTAAAAGGGAGTTAATTTTACAAGGGAAAATATTGTGGATCCAAGATATTTTCTATTTAATGCAATGTTTGTGTCAGTATTTATACACCAGTGAATGAAATCATGATTGTTCCGTTAAACAATGTTCTTAAAGATAAACTCATATTAAGATTATTGGTGTCCATGCTTTTACAAAGTAAGATTCCTCTCTAGACCAATTTCCTTCCCTTCTGTTTTAAATCATAATTTATCCTGCTCTTGAGCTATCCCTCTTATCTTCCCATAATTGCTACTATCATATTTTCCAATGCATTTCTTGAAAATTTTATTTTCTCACACACCTTTCTGTATCTTTCCAGTCAAAACTAAACTCCTATTCCTTTGCATTTCCATGGTATTTTCTCTTATATTATCTTTTACTTTGCTTTGTTTGTAACTTTGCCATTTTTTTAAAAATTCTTTTGTAGACTTCTGTGTTTTAGGATTGGAAGGTGCCCTTGAGTTTGGAGTCAAGTATAAAATAAGTCCTTATTCCATTGCTAATTCTTAATTACTATATAGATGTAGCAAATTATAAAACCTGTCTAGTCATTAGATTTCTGTGACTATAAAATAGAACTAATGTCTACCTTGTAGAATTCTTACAAAGAACAGAGATAATACTTGTAAAACAACTAACACAGTACCTGAGGTATAATAGTTACTGTGTCATTGGTAATGTGCCATCAGCCATCTTGATTTTAGGCATTGTAGCAACATTTCTTTTTCCTGTGAAGGGCTAATATGGTGAGTCTCTTGCACTTAGTTTGTCCTTGTAGAAAGGAAGATTTTGGAGAGCTGAACCATAGTAAACATGTTCATAGATGAGAAACAACAAGCAAAAAACCCAAACTAATGCTTAAGAGTTTATAGGAGCATAGCTTGAATCACTGTAACCAACTATGGACCTGGACAGTCATTATCACTGATATGTTTTTTTTTTTTTAAAGATTTTATTTATTTGACAGAGAGAAACACAGCCAGAGAGGGAACACAATCAGGGGGAGTGAGAGAGGGAGAAGCAGGCCTCCCGCCGAGCAGGGAGCCCGATGTGGGACTCGATCCCGGGTCTCTGGGATCATGACCCGAGCCGAAGGCAGTCGCTTAACCTGACTGAGCCACCCAGGTGCCCCTGATATGGTTTTTTAATGTAATAGAGAAAGGAACTGTTCTTAAATAAATAAAATAAATAAATAAATAAATAAGAAAATTTTATTTATTTTTTGAGAGGTAGAGAGAGAGAGTGAGAGAGAAGGAATGAGAGCACAAGAGCAGAGGGAGGGAGAAACAGCCTCCCCACTGAGGATGGAACGTGATACAGGACTCAATCCTTGGACCGTGGGATCATGACCTGAACCAAAAGCAGATTCTTAACCACCTCAGCCACTCAAGCATCCCAGAAATGTTCTTTTTGAGCAAGGATTTGGTCAGCAGAGAGTTTATAATGTGGGCATGGTAATAGATGCTAATTAGTACACAAACGTCATCTGCTATTAGTAGGAGAGAACAACCGGTTCTACTTTCTTTTTTAAAGTCATTTTTAAAAAAAAAAAAACAACAGCAATTACCTAATTTCAGACAAAAGTAAGTACTTGCTAAATGGTAGAATGATCCACTGATCAAAAATCCAGCCATATCTTTCCTTTGTATTAGTGGGGAAGAATTGTTAATTCATAGGCATTCTGAGTGAAAGGCATTTGCCATAATTAGATCTGAAAATATGTTTCAAAGGCATTCCAATGGGGACATGGAGAAGATGTTGTAAAAGATGCTTATTAAAGCCATCTTAATTCTATTTAATCATGTTAACCTTTTGTGTTTAAATAAATTAAATAATTATGAATATGAAATCAAAAGTTTAAAAAAAACGAAAATGTCTGAGAGGTTAAGTTCTTTTCCTTTAAGTTGAGACCACGTCATCTCCTTGGGAAAACAAGAGCATAAAAATAGTGACATTCTATAGAACCAGGTGCTAACATGTTAATGTTCTAATAGAAATGACTGTAATGGAAAAGTAATCTATGCATTTCTTACTTTAATAGTCATCAGTACAAAAAGTGATACAGAAAGATTACTGGTAAGAGAGATTGATCATCCTAAGTCATAAATTGGCAGGAATACTTCCAGTTGGAGAATCATAGGAGTCTGTGCGATTCCTTCATATAGGTGACTTTTGTGTTTTATTGTTTCCATTTTTTTATTTCTGCGCTGAGAATAGGAAGTGGTAAAATTGGAGGGGGAAAAATGAAGCAAAGATACCATTATTTTCTTTTTCTCTGGAGTTATTTTGCAAGTAGCAAAATGAGGGGATATTGAGATCACAAAAGGGCCTGCAGCTCTAAAGCAAAATGTTAGAATTTTATTTTTTTAATTAATTTTTTTAAGATTTTATTTATTTGACAGAGAGAAACACAGCCAGAGAGGGAACACAAGCAGGGGAGTGAGAGAGGGAGAAGCAGGCCTCCCGCCGAAGCAGGAAACCCGATGTGGGGCTCGATCCCGGGTCTCCGGGATCATGACCTGAGCCGAAGGCAGTTGCTTAACCAACTGAGCCACCCAGGCGCCCCAAAACGTTAGAATTTTAAAGACAAGAGTGGCTCATAGACCTGAAAAGAGCTCAGTTCTTTCTTTGAGCCCTGCGTACAGAGAATTATGATACAATACTTTAACTGTTCATAGTTAGTAAAAAAAATTAAATATGCACATACATATCTGCCTGTGTGTCTGTGAGACCAGACATCCATACAAAAATTTGGTCAGAAAATGCCCCTGTGAGTGTGCAGCAGTTCTGTCCCATAATGATTACGGCAGAAAGTCACACTCGCTGAACTAACTTTGCACAGAGCTTTCTTGAGTTGCAAATATGATGCTTTATCAAAGCATGGCAAGCTGTCCTGGCATTTTCTTTTCCACTCACAATAGCCCTATGTGGCACATTAATGTGTGATCTTCATTTCCCGACGCCATTCAGAAGCATTAAGCCATATGCCAGTCCAATCGTACAGATTTAGTTCTGTCTCCCCAATTGTAAGCAGAATGATTCTCACTATCTGCCCTCTTGGGCATGAAGGGGGACAAGCCATCTCCGAGATTCCCTCCCTCATCACCCTCTTTGGATGTCTCTCCAGCCCTCCCCTTCCTTCCCAATGCAGTAATTATTCCCCTAGGAAGGCCTAGCAGGCTTTTGGGTTCTGTTGATGATTACAGGAATAATTTATTTTCAAATGGATGTTAATCTGATAGAAGTAGTCAAATTTTCCCTGAGCTCAGGCAGCAACAAACTTTTTCATGGCAAGTGTACTGATTCCATCCACTATTATTGTGATGGGGAAGACAAATTATCCAATTACTAAACACACTGCTCTAGGCAATACAAAATAACATCCTGATTAATCTAACTACATAGGAGAGATACTTCTGTTTAGAACAAGTCCCCTAAAACAAACAATATTGGATTACGAATAAAGATGAGTCATATTTATTTGGTTATACTTATGGATATTTCAATCTTGAATAAGGAGCCTACTTAAGGTGACAAGTATTTATATAAATACTCAACATATGATATAGTTAAATAGTTATATAAATATAGTTAAAATTATATTCAGGAATAAAAGTGTAAGTACATTTATAAGGTCACTTAGGAGATAAAATACTAAAGATTCTAGTCCAGCCCTTTATACTAACAAGAAACACATTTTACTTCTTTCCCTTCTGTAGTACCTATTTCAGAATGGCATGCTATAAATATGCAAGGGAATGCCAAGATTAATAAGTGGTCACTACAGCCACCTATCGTATTTTTTGTTAAGAAATTCAAATGGCTCAGTTATTGCTCTGCAAAGACAACAAAAAGCAGTAAAAATTTGGTGAGGAGGCAAACATTTAAATGTCAACAACCAAATTATTAAAGGAATATTTCACCTTTAATAATTGATCCAAGAAATTTTTGGCCCTGTGGGAAATAAAGGTAGTGAAGAAGCTAAAAATAAATTATACTTGGCTGTGTAAGGATATCAGATACACTCATTCCTGCTAGTGATCAAACTCTAGTCTCTTAATGCCATTTTCTATAACCTTCACCTCTTCCGTCCCGCTATGTCTCATGTTCCTTTCCTCGACCATGTTTCCTTTCCTGTTCCTTTCTTGATAAGATGTTTTGCAGTTCTTTTTTTTTTTTTTTAAGATAAATTTATTTATTTGAGAAAGAGAGAAAGCACGAGTGGGGCAGGGGCAGAGGGAGAGGGAGAGAGAATCCCAAACACACTCTCCACTGAGCATGGAGCTGGACAGAAGACTCGACCCCAGGTCTGGATCCCAGGTCTGGATCCCAGGTCCCTGACATCACAACCTGAGGCAGAATCAGTGGCCGGCCACTTAATTGACTGCGCCACCCCGGCACCTCAAGATGTTTTGCAATTCTGAACATGGATTGGCCACATAGTTCATATTTCCTTTATTCTGATTCAGTTTCTGTTTTCTTCTGGCTTCTCACCTTACACCTTGACCTCAGTGTGTTTCCGATCCTACCCTGCACATCTATCCTCGAGTCCTGACTTGTTTTCTTGCTTAATTATTAACCTTAAATGTTTAACACAGATACATGACACAGTGGGCCTTGATCCACTTACCGTGAAAGTAACCAGTTATTTATAAACCATCTTCATTTTGGAACACCTGGCTAAGTCAGTTAAGCATTGGACTCTTGATTTCACCTCAGGTCGTGATCTCAGTGTCATGAGACTGAGCCCGGCATCAGGCTCCATGCTCAGCAGGGAGTGTGCTCCTGATTCTCTCTCCTTCTCCCTCTGTCCCCCCAGCGCTCTCTCTCTCTCTCTCAAATAAATAAATAAATCTTAACAATCAACAACAATATTTATCTTTTTCAAAGATGAAAAAAGGCATGGTCATGTCTAATAGTCACATTAAAAAAAAACAAAAGACCTGAAAAGATAAATAAATACATGCCATTAGATCTTGAAAATGGGGAATAGTTAACTCTTTCCTCCAGGAATTGAACATTTTTAGAGTGGCACACAGCGTTTAGAGGACATGCATGGAGTTCTCAGCTAGCAAACCTCACTGCAGAGCCATCCAGACAACTTTTGTCAACATAGGCCAGTAGGATTGCAAATGTCCAAGTCAGATCACCTCATAATGAGAATCTTTTATTTTTTCTTTTGAGGGAGTAAGGCTTCAGTAATGGCTGAATCTTAGAGCAAAATATCTGTCAGATTATCTTTTTTATGCTATTCAATTTTAGAGAAATACATTTCCAATCTTCCTTCAAATATTGGCTCTTCCACTTTCTACTAATGTGGCATTGGTGAGTTATTAAACTTGTCACGTCCCAGTTTCCTCAAATGTAAAAGGAGAAAAAAAAGTGGTATTTATGTCACCAAGTTGATGATAAAATCCAATGATTTAACTCATGAGAAATCACCTATCCTATTGTTTGATACAGAACATGATTAATAATAAGTTTTCAAGCAGCAGGACTAATAAGACATCCTAATTAGTATGCTGCCAAATCTCAAATAATACATTTATTTCCTTTATTTTTTTTATTTGTTTTGTCAGGGATATTTGGTTTCAAGGCACAGAAATGTACTCAAACCAGATGGATGAAAGGGAGTCAGATAAAATGAATTTTGATCTGTTTCCAAACCGACACTTCTTCCCCCAATCATGGAACCATTGATGGTACCGTGGCTCTGATAACCAAAGGCAGTTTTAGTGACACAACCAAAGTAGAGAAGTTGACTTGCTTTAGATAAGGACCTTTGGGAGATGCTAATGGGAAATGAATACTGAGTAAAAGGTTTCATTATCCATAATAGAGGTGACAATGGTGCCCCTCAGTGAACTACACGCACTTACTCTAACATGCCCTTGTGTAGTTCCTGACATAAGGACTTGGTCACATTATTTGCTCTGGCCAATAGGAACTGGCGTGGATGATGCCAGCGGAGGCTGAATAAAGCATTGCACATTGGGGATCACTCTCTTGAAATGTTCTTCCGTGAGACCAGTTAGATGTTTCAGGAAATCTAGGCACTCCTGCTGAAGAGAAAAACTACTTGGAAAGGTCCTGGAAGATAAGAACTCTACATGGGGAAGGTGATCATGGGAAAGAGAAATGAACGAAGCTTCTAGTTGAATTCAGCCACAGAGCTGACCTGGCCATCATCATGATGTACAATAGAGATACCACTCCATTAGAATATAACCTTATGAGAAGTAAAAGATGTTTGCTGTCCTAAGCCACTGAAGTTTGGAGTGCTTTGTTTCATATGATAGAGAAGCTGAAGCTGAAAACTTATTTTTTGGGTAATAGGATATCATGGCCAGCACCTCTTTGACCCTTTCTCCATCTCAAGATACACAGTTTCATTTCTTATCACCATGGCAACTTGCATAGGAAGCTAAGCTTGTCAATAATTGGAATTCAAAAGGAGATGGAGAAGAACTAAATTCAACTGGGTGGCTCAGAGGAGGAAAAGACAAGAGTGCCCGAGGGAAACATTTTCTACAGAACTGGAGTGAGAGCATACCGAATCACCTAGCATGCTCTGGATGGCCCCAAAAACCCATCTGACAGTGTCACAGACCATAAAGGGCATTAGTTGGCTCATGTAACCTAAAATGTCTAAAGTAGGGAGTTCCTTTGTTTCTTTCCAGCATTTTTGGTTCTATGCATTTCGAACTGTGGCTTTGTCTTCAGGTGTCTATCCCCGTGGACAAAAATAACTGCTAGCAGCATAGTTTGTGACATGCAGAAAGACAGGAAGAGACAGCCATAATGTCAAGCCCTACTCCTTATTTGTCTTTGACTTCGTCTATCCCTAAGTCCTTAAAGCAAGAGGAAAACCATGTACTCAGTGACTTTGAACTGTTACAGATGCATTTCTAAAATAATCATTGAAGCAAGAGGAATGCCATTATCGGAACTGGGTGAAAGTCACTAATTGTTAACATGTAGAAAAGGATTACCAGATGTCCACCCATAAATAAAGAAGATCCTGAGAGTCTTGCATTCTCCCTTTCTTGTTTAACCAAACTGACATATTAAAATCTAGTCTTTTAACTACAGTTGATCCTTGGGCAATCAAGGGATGAGGGCACCGAACCCCAGCACAGTCAGAAATCAATGTGTAGCTTCTGACTCTCACAGAATTTAACTACCAATAGGCTACTGTTGACCTGAAGCTGTATTAATAACATAAACAACTGGCTAACACATATTTTGTATGTTTTAAATACTATATTCTTACAATTAAATAAGCTAGAGAAAGGAAAATGTTATTAAGGAAATCAAAGAAAGAAAAATACATTTACAGTATTGTATTCTATTTATTTAAAAAAATATGTGTATAAGTGGACCTGTGCATTTCAAACCATGTTGTTTGAGGTTCTATTGTATGTCTTTCTGGCACTAATTGATATAAGAAGGTGCTTTTAGTTACAAGTCACAGAAGTATCTAATTCAAACTGGGTTGGACATTAATAAGTTTTATTTTTAAAATTGAGCAGTTTCAAGGCACCTGGGTGGCTCAGTTGGTTAAGCGACTGCCTTCGGCTCAGATCATGATCCCGGAGACCTGGGGATCGAGTCCCACATCAGGCTCCCGGCAGGGGAGCCTGCTTCACCCTCTCTCACTCCCCCTGCTTGTGTTCCCTCTCTGGCTGTGTTTTTCTCTGTCAAATATATAAAATCTTTAAAATAAAATAAAATAAAATAAAATTGAGTAGTTCAGAGCTAGAGTTGACTTTAGGCACTGTTCAACTAGGGCTCAGCTTACATTTCTCTTTGATTTTCTGTTCTTCTCTGGAGTAAGATTGCTACCTTCATGATTTTCACACACACAAAAATGTCAACAGTAGATCGGCCATCAGAATGCATGAACTTCACAGTCCAGCTCAACCATCGATCATGCATGTGACCTTGTGCATTTATCTAACCTCTGTTCACTCACATGAATTATTTGAGTGAGTACAGAATCTATCTCATAGAAATAATCTGAGAATTAAACTAATTCGGGCAATACAGTTAGGATACTTGCTATCTGACACATGGTAAGCATTTCATAATTTTTATTTTATGTATTTAATTTAATTTATTAATTTAGTGTTCCAAGAAGATTCATTGTTTATGCACCATACCCAGGGCTCCATGCAATATGTGCCGTCCTTAATAGCCACCACCATTTCATAAATTTTAGTTACTATTACCATTATTCTCTATCCACATCCAAGAAAGGAAGAAAATTCTCATACTCATTAAATATAAATCAGAAACTTGGCTTGCCTTGGGTCATCTCCGAATCAACAATCATGGCAAGGATGTCCAGTCAAAGCCTATTACTTCCAAACCACATTCACAATTTGGAGGGCAAAATTGGATCTTGGATGACAACAATGATGTCCACTACATACCCTAAGTTACAGGAATGGAGTTAATACCCAGTGCAGTTGTAAGCTTGGGGACAGTGGGTGAATTAAGGAGAGTTGAAAAACAGCTCTTTAACTCTCCTTGTTCTATGTGTACAGTTTGGTATAGAACATGTACTTCAAATAAAAAAATAAAAGTATGCTTGTGCATTCATGGGGTTTTGTGTGTGCTTAAAAGTAAGCCTATTTGTTTAGAGATTATGTAAGTGTTCGCACCATAATCACGGGACTAGTGCTAGGATTGCATGTGTGACGCACGTTGAGCTGGGTTATTGAACTCTAACTACACAGGGGAGAAAGCATCAGTTAACTCAGCAATGAACATGTTATCAGTGTGTTAACTGTTCACTTACTAGTTCCAAGGGGTGGAAGTGGGCTCAGCAAGAGTGCTAATGGCGATCAGAAACCTTCTCGGGGAATGAGGGACTCAGGACACTGTGTTCTCATTGCCGTAGGTGACGGATGGGTGTAATTCTTGAAGAGGAATGTTTCAGTCCAAGTCCGAGCTGAGAAGATGCCAGGCAGTGAGTTCATTATTAGGCCCAGTCATTTGCGTGATCACTGAGATTAGATAGAAGAAGGGAATAAGAACTATGCTGACTAGGGAAATACACCATACACAATCTCAGATCCTTTACCAAAACAGAAAAAGGTAAAATCAGGGTAATCAGAACTGGAACTCTAAAGATAGGTGCTAATAAGTCTTGGCCACAGACTCTCAGCTAAAGTGTCCGAGACTGGGATCCTCTGTCTTTGACAAGCACTACGTCAATGTTAATAGAGAAATACAGGAGTGCTAACTGAGCAGACCTGAATGTGAGCTCATTGACTGGCATTATGTTCCCTGATAATATAAATAGTGCTGATTCCATATGTCAGTTATGATTCTGGATACCACACTGGTACTGAGGAAGTAGGCCCTGTGGTTTATATTACCGCAAATGTTGTCGATATTGTATGATTCATGACCTTGAAAACTCATTTCTCCTTTAAAAGTTTTTTTCTTTTTTCTCTTTAAGGAAGCTAGGGTATATATATATATCTTCTCTGACACACTGAAGATTGTTTTATAACATTTTGGAACTGGATTAATATGAACACAAGTATATGGACATGATAAAACTTGAGATGATATACAGGTCAAACAATTTTAGGCACCCATCATTTCTAATACATTGTCCCCACAGAGACAAGGTAATAAAATCAAAACTATTTAAGTTACCTCTCTCCCCTAAAAATCTCTCTCTCTCTCTCTCACACACACACACACACACACACACACACACACACACACCCCTGAATACAGCCATTATTTATTATATTTGTAAATTTATAAACTTGCAAAATATTGAATTTTGTTTGTATCTCTTGGAAGTTCATAGCAAAATTAGCCTATTGAAGTCTGTGATGATTCCAACAATAATTAATTAAATCTAATCCTTAACTTAAATGATAATTGGAACCTTCCTTTTGTGGAATATGAGTTAGTATGCACTAGGGCATTAAAATTCCATGGACATGTGAGAAATGATGTGTGCTTTAGGCGAGCACCTGTTACCTATGGTATGGTAAAATCAGTACAGGCCCAGGAAGAAATAAGACTCAGAAGAAGTTAATGTTACTCAGAGTCCAGGGGGAAGGGGGGCACTGCATGTTCTACAAAGACCTCAGTGTCTGTCAGGAGGCAGAAGGGCCAGGGGCAGTGGGAATGCAAAACAGGCAGAGTAAACAGTGTAGGACTGACTAGTTTGAGTAACACCAGCAGGCTTCGGGCTGGGCTATAGAGGTGGCCACCGGTTGCCTGTACCTGACCCCGAGAAGATTTAGAATATGGGGAATATTGGCCTGGCATGGGAGAGTTAGATAAGGAGGTAGTTGGGGGTATAAATTCAGGATTGGTTAGTTTGCATATGAGAGGTGTCCTCCTAGGCACTGTGTTATTTTCTTTGGAATTAGCTAGCCTTAGAGGGGCAGTCTCCCAGCAGTCAAGTGCAAGAAGCATACATTGGTGTGATAGAGTTAATTCTGAGCCTACATATATTTCTAAATGATGTAGTGATGTCCAAACATCATAACATGTAGAATCATTTAAAAATAATTTAGAATACAAGGTTCTGGTTTATTCTTGTCAACATGCGAATGGTAAGACTGCAGACATTAAAGTAATAACAATATTGTTGCTAAAAACCAAAAACATTGTGGAAGGGTATATATAAAAATTAGAATTGGGGAAATGTTTTATAGCAAATATCTAATTTTTGATGTTATATTTCTTTTCCTTTCCTTCACTGATATTTTGGAATTACACACACACACACACACACACACACACACACACACACACATTTTTGTAAGCAGATTCAAGAAATGTTATAATTCATACAGAAGAAGAAATGTTATAATTCATACAGAAAGAGGACTGTATACAGAGGTAACAAAACTGGTCATTGTCAAAATGTAGCATTAGTATACACATCTGCCACTTTCTGATGAATTCCGAGAATTGCAGCTCTTTAGACTTACACTCCCATCTGTGATGTACCTCTAAATAAGATACAGAAAAATATATCCTGCAGGACTAAAACACCTCCTCATACTTATTACACAGTTTCGTCATTCCTGAACACCGTTGAAAACGTATTTTATTTTATTTTTTAAAATATTTTATTTATTTGACAGAGAGAAACACAGCTAGAGAGGGAACACAAGCAGGGGGAGTGAGAGAGGGAGAAGCAGGCTTCCCGCTGAGCAGGGAGCCCGATGTGGGGCTCTATCCCAGGTCTCCAGGATCATGACCTGAGCCGAAGGCAGTCGCTTAACCGACTGAGCCACCCAGGCGCCCCTGAAAACATATTTTAGATCATTTTCCTTTTCTCCAGGCCTTACAACATTGTATTACTTTTCCTTTGCTCAAAACATGAGCAATTATATTTACATATAGAAAAATTTTAAGACAAATTATGAAGTGCAGACTATTCATTTTTGTGTAACAACTTTAGTAAATGACTTTATTTTGTCTTAATGTTACAGTCTCTGTATCTGAATGGATTTTGAATTCGGGGTACGGGATTGATCCTACTCTATATACGGCAACCACTGGACAGTGTAGAACTCTAATTTAAATATATGCGTGTGTGTATGTTGTGTCTAAGATCTGTGGATGTGTACGTGTGTGTGTGTGCGTGCACGTGTGTGTGTGTGTACACTTTAGATGGAGCATAAATACCTGTTTTGCTTCAGTGTCCACTGTCCCTTCTGCAAAAGGACATGTGACATTGTTTCTTTACACCATCTGTTTGGTCCCTGCAGTAAGCTTCTATTTTGGCAGCTGCAGCCATAATTGCTAAGAACCACAAATATAATCTGATGAGCTGAGAAATAACTCTCGTAGAGAATTAGTTATTTGACTATGCTCAGATCAATAGTCCTACAACCTAATTCCGTGAAAAAATTAAACATAAACTTTGTAGAAAAATAGTACAGTGTTGATTAATTTTTAAAGAGATAATTATAGAAAGTAGGAAGTATCCAAAATGAATTTGGATAAGTAATGTTACTGCCTTTTAGCATATAGTTAATATGCTTTATATGAAGTACATTATTATATATATGAAATGTACTTCTTAACAAAGAAGTGTTTCTAAAAGAAGTCCATCTAAAACGTTGATCCTCTTTCTTGCTTTAAGATTATCACTTAGCTTAATGAAAGCATTGATTGTTAATATGACAGTGCATGGTAGTTTAAAACATAGGTTTTAAATCATAGTTTAAATAATCAGTGAATCAGTAGCTTAAAGAATATGCTTGAAATATTTAATATGAAGTTTTTATAAGAGCTTATTTCTCTTGCTGACTGAATTTCAGTAAAAATCCAGCTGGAGAACTGTCACCAAAGACATCTGGTGACTTTAAAGAGGCAAGAAGGTTTGTCCTCATTCTCTTCTAAGAGACTTAGATAAGAGTCGAACTGAACATTACCTAACCCAAGTCATATAGCACCCAATGAAATACACAGCTATCCTATTCCTCTCTATTGAAATGACATATATTTTAAAACATGTTTTGAGAACTCAACCATGTACAAGCCTTATCAAGTACTTTATACATATTAACCCTTTTGTTCCTTACAAGAAACCCATGAGAGTTTAGTAACTCAGCACACCAGGTAATACCTGTGAGGACAAGAGGAGCAAAGAGGTTAAACAGCATCAACTTTACACAGGCAATAAGTGGTAGACCTGAAATTTGAATCCAGAAAATCTTGCTCCAAACCATATATCCTTAGTCATTATGCATTCGTATTTGTATTTGTTATGCATAAAATATTTATATATATGCATGTGCATGTAGTTAAGAACTAGGGGCTTTTTAAATGACAGGTCAAGTCAGTGATCATGATTGGATCATTTCACCCCATTTCTCTCTATCTGCTACTACTACCAGAAAAACAAATGCCATGCAAAAAAGGAAGAATCTTTATCTGCATAGGTTTTACTGTTTTAGAATTCTCCCAGAAGACAAAGATAAATCTAGGCATTTACCCCAGCTCATGTAAATATCACCCCTGATATTTTCAAGGAGGACCTAATGGCCCTGGGTGAAGAGAACCATGTCCTTATATTTCTCTCACCAATAAGAAATGTATTCTGGCTCCTAAAAATTAACAGTGCCTCTTTCATACACATGTATCTACTCTCCTTCCACTGTACCCCAACTACTTGGTAAAGAATATACAATTCTCATTCAGGTTCATCTGAATGACTTCTCATAATTTCCATGATATTAAGAAAAGGAGATGACACACTGTCAAATGTGAAATTGTTCAGAATTAAAATGAGAATTTTTTTTTTAGATTTCATTTATTTATTTGACAGAGAGAGATCACAAGTAGGCAGAGAGGCAGACAGAAAGAGCAGAGGAAACAGGCTCCCTGCTGAGCAGAGAGCCCAATTAGGGCCTTGATCCCAGGACTCTCAGATCATGACCTGAGCAGAAGGCAGAGGCCTTAACCCACTGAGCCACCCAGGTGCCCAAAATGAGAATCTTAAATAGTCACACAGGGGCAAGTGGGTGGCTCAGTTGGTTTAGCATCTGAGTCTTGATTTCAGCTCAGGCCATGATTTCAGGGTCGTGAGATCGAGCCCTGCATATGGCTCCACACTCACAGTGAGTCTGCTTATCCCTCTCCCTCTGCTCCTCCCTGTGTTCTGTCTTTAGTATCTAGTACTGTGCTAGTATCACAACTCTGTAGATGGCAAAGGGCTATCTCAGTGTAGACATAAATACACACCTGTGGCTACATTTACATTTTTTGGCAGTTTGTAAATCTTAGATGGTAAGAGACCTCAGTGTAAACACATATTTTTGAATCCTTTAAAAATGATCTTGATAATTTATGGATTGGATGATCTAACTGATTTTCCTAATATATTCAAAAAATGTGCAACCAAAATTTGAAATCCCAAGAACTCATATTTCTTTTTCTTTCCGTCACCCTTTAGGTTAGGTAGAATATATTCATGTCAGTATAAATACGAATATAAATAAATTGGATTAAATAAATTTAACACATACTCCTATGCTCACTTGGCCTCTGGACTGTGTGTCTGCATTTCCACATTCTTAACACCAGATGGCGCACTATTCCATTAGCTTTACTATGAAATGCCAAACAATTCTTCCAGTCTCAAGAGGATCATTTTACAGAATTAATAAACATCACATACAGAGTGTGTGTATACTTTGTATTCTAAAACAATCCACAGCTTCCATCTGACTATGAGACAGAAATGTGTTTTGTAAGCAAAAACAAAAAAGAAAACTTAAATTTTAGTCTATAATTGAAACATGGTTTTCTCTAATATTTAATATTAGAGAATCTAATATCTAACAGTTAATTATGGCTTCTTAAAAATCCTCATTTGTGGGCGCCTGGGTGGCTCAGTGGGTTAAAGCCTCTGCCTTCAGCTCGGGTCATGATCTCAGGGTCCTAGGATCAAGGCCCACATTGGGCTCTCTGCTGGGCAGGGAACCTGTTTCCTCCTCTCTCTCTGCCTGCCTCTCTGCCTACTTGTGATCTCTCTCTCTGTCAAATAAATAAATAAAATCTTTTTTAAAAATCCTCATTTGTATAGATTAAGCACATAATAGCCAACAGAACATTTTCTCTATTCAGAATAAGTTTCACAGTCTACGTTTTTCTGATTGGTGTTAGTTCTCCACATAACATTTTTGGTAAGTTTTATTTATTTAAGTAATCTCTATACCCTATGTGGGGCTTGAACTCACCACCCTGAGAACAGGAGCTGCATCCACTTGGAGGACCGGGTGGTTCAGTGGGTTAAGCTGTTCGGTATCTGCCTTCTGCTTAGGTCATGGTCCCAGGACACTGGGATCTACCCTGTGTTGGGCTCTCTGCGCAATGGAGAGCAGGCTTCTCCCTCTCCCTAGCACCTCCCCACTCCTCTCTGCCCCTCCGTTGGCTAGTGCTCTCTCTCTTGCTCTATTCTCTCTCTCTCAAATAAATAAAATCTTTAAAAAAAGGGGGGGAAAGAAAAATAATTGCCTCCACATAACATTTTTTAATGGGTTTAACAGATTATCCCTTTTGGTCCAAGGTTCTTCTGATTAATCAATAATATAGGAAAGTCAGAAATTAGTTATAATTCAATTTTTATTGTCTTCATATAGTTCTCTCTTGATGTAATGACCAAAAGAAAAAAAAGCATATTTTTAAAGAATATATCATTGAATGCAAGCAGTATGTTTTAGGTCTCAGTTTTTCTTCTCTTTGATTCATAAAGACATGTTGGAATCTATCCTAGTTAAAAACCGAGAGCAAGGGGCACCTGGGTGGCTCAATTGGTTAAGCGACTGCCTTCGGCTCAGGTCATGATCCCAGAGTCCTGGGATCGAGCCCTGCAT
>PITA01010996.1:0-68991 GCA_004023965.1 Spilogale gracilis
CGCAACTACAGCGTGTGATTACTCAATAACAATAACAATACTAACTTAAGCCTTACCTAAAGGTTAAAATCTATATGAAAACATCTACAAATTTGGCTTTTTTTTTTCTATTGTGGATTGACTTTGGTACTCCCCATCATTGTTTACAAAATGCAGATTTTAAAGAATAAATTGAGATGTTTTCACTCCTTTGTATTTCAGATTAAATATATTTCATATAAAAAGGCAACTGACCTGTATCTTCTTTAGAAAATGCCCTTTGATAGAAAGAGGTAACATGCAGCAGTGTCCCACTTTAATAAATTATCAAGATTAGCAATTCAAAAATATTTTTCATATCTTATCTGCCTTAAATAATATTCTAAATCATTTCTATGAGTCTTTGAGAGACTTAAAAATGAGGAATAATTTTAATTTATTTTTTTTAGTTGTTGAGTATATTGTTCACCACAGCTGCTGAGAAAACAAAAGAACAATAGATGAATATCTCCATCTAGAGCCTGCTTAGGAAAAATGTGATTGTTTCAAAGAAGTCATCCTGTGTTCTGATGCTGGGCTGCAGTGCAGCTCATCAGTATGTCAGGAGAGAACCTCAAGGACATGACTAACCTCAGTTTGAGATGGACACTGTGTGACCGGTCTTATATCCCCCAGGATGCTGGTTTAGTTTCTATTCATGTATCCTAAGATTGCTGAGCACAAAGTAATTCAATGCTTTATAGATCAAATGACCCAAATGGAGCTCTAACTTCTCTCTGTGCCTGATACCATCCCTGCATAAGCAGCAAATAAATAACTTGGAGTCTGTGTGGTAAATCCCATCATAAAAATGAGCAAAGGGTGCGCTGGAAAGAAGAAAAAGTGATACTTAAGCCAGGCTTGGCAGTTCAAGGAGAGTTTCCTGAATAAGTTGATAAATGAATTAAATCACAAAAAAAGTGTTTTTATTTTTAATTATAATATTTAATTTGTCTTTATGTATATTTTGAAGGGATTTTTTTTTAAATTTTATTTATTTGTCAGAGAGACAGAGTGCACAAGCATGGGGAGTGGCAGGCAGGGGGAGAAGTAGGCTTCCTGCTGAGCAGGGAGCCCAATGTGGAACTTGATCCCAGGACCCTGGGATCATGACCTGAGCTCAAGGCAGATGCTTAACTGACTGAGCCACCGAGGTGCCCCTGTGTTTGTATATGTTTTGAATTTTAGTTAGAAATAAGCACATAACCCTCATTCCATCTCCTTTTGCATCTTGCTCCATCAAATGCTCATTTTCTATCACTTTTTTAAACATCTTTTCTGTTTCTGTTAGTGCCTTCCCTTTGCCTTAGCACTTTCTCAATTCTTTTTTTTTTTTTAAAGATTTTATTTATTTATTTGACAGAGAGAAACACAGCCAGAGAGGGAACACAAGCAGAGGGACTGAAAGAAGAAGAAGCAGGGAGCCCGATGTGGGGCTCGATCCTAGGTCTCCAGGATCATGACATGAGCTGAAAGCAGTCACCCAACCAACTGAGCCACTCAGGCACCCCTCAGTTCTTTTACTTATGTGATGCATCAGTCTTTTTGAGATTATTTACTACTGTCTCCTCCCAGAAACTCTCTCTCCTTTTGGAAGTCTCAGGGAACTAAATTTTGGCAAGTCTGGTAATGCTCCATCTGCAGCTCTTAAGCATTTAACAGTTCTGTGCATGATGGCTCAGACCTATTCCCTCATCAGTAGACACTCTCTTGTGGAACTCAGGGTTGTCTCTGACCACTGGAACCCGCTCTTGGTGCACATGCGCATGTGATAGGTCAGTGATGCAAGAGAATTAAGAACTCCCAAGAACTTCCCCTAACCTTGACTAACAGCAATTAGTGAACAAGTACTTCAGCTCCTTCACCCTTCCGCCAAGACAATTCAAACAGACATTTCTATACTGACTTTCAATGCAGAGTTCGAGTAGTAACTTGAAACATTACTGGCTTCTCTTCTCTGCCTACCTCCTTATTCATCTACTGGGACTTCCCGGGATCATCCATCATATAAATTCCTCTTACTCAAACCTTGTCTTGGGGTCTGCTTCTTATGCAATCCAAACAAAGACAAAATTTTAATTCTATAGTTACTTCCCTGAATTTTTATTTTCAGTAGTGGTTTCCTTCCACTAAAACTTTAAATATTGGGGATTCTCAAAGTCCCATCCTCTGACAGAGCTCATCCACATTCCTGTTTTCATTTACTATCTGTAGGTTGATGGTATTCAAATCAATTCCTCTAGCTCTGATTCAAGATCTAACTTGACCAGAATGTTTCTGCCCCATACTAAACTATAAACTCTTTGAAGACTGGCCTCTTTTTCTTTCTTTATTTCCAAACTCTAAAATAATACCTGACATGCCATAGACATTGACTAAATGATATTTGAATTGGTTAGAAAATGAAAGTACAGACACATGTAAATTTATTGCATATGGGCAAGTACTAGAATTATTCTGTGCCAACATAGCAATAAGAGAAAGTCTATTTGTTCAATTCACACAAAAAAATGTGCAAATCAGTGAAGTAGAAAAAGAAGGAAAAAAAAACATCTTTTCAGAGCATGGTAGCCTAAATAGCCCACTGACTGATTGAACTTCTCATGTTTTAACTGAATCTGTTGGCAAATTCAATAATTTGAGTATTCACTGCTGAAAATCAGTGTTTAGCTTTTGTTCCCCTTATAGTTAATCAGCTATTCAAAAACCATCTTGCTCAACTGAGGCCAATTTATCTAGTTTTCAGGAGATCTGTTAACCACCAAGAACTATATTTCTTATGTTTAAAATAAGTGGGAGCACCAGCAAGACCTCTTCTTTCCATTTAGAAAATAGAAGGCTGCCAGATAAAGTAACCAGATCAACTGCTGACATTTAAGTAGCTATTTGCTTAATACCAATAAAGTATTTCATGTATGAGAACCAAGGTTGTAAGCAATAAATTAGGCACATTTTTGCCATAAATCCTTTAAAGAATCATCCTCTAAAATAGCAGACTGTTAACATTAATTGCAATGTAAGTCAACTGCCATATTCTATAAGTGAATGAGCTGAAATCCAGAGACATGAGGTAGCTTTTCCTAGATCCAACACAAGTGGAGAGCTGAAACTAAGACCTTGCCTTCATGATTTATATATAGGCTTTTCCCCTACCCCACGTATATATTGCCTCAGAACTGTAATGTTAAAGACATTATAATGGCTTTGCACTCCATTTTATGGGGCAAAATTTATAAGGCAAAACTTGTTAGAATTAGAAAAAAATTCAGACCTGGAAGAGAATGTAGAGATTATTAAGTACGACTACTTTTCCTGATAAATATGCCCACTCTATAATATCTTAAAAAGTGGGTCTCAATGATACGGTTTCCAGTCCAACATGCAAAAAGTTTGGGATCATCACTTTTTTTTTTATAACAACAGTGGAAAAAACTAAACAAACTGAAAATCAGCTCTTTTTTAAAAAAAAGAGATTTTATTTATTCGACAGAGAGAAACACAGCCAGAGAGGGAACACAAGCAAGGGGAGTGAGAGAGGGAGAAGCAGGCTTCCGGCGAGCAGGGAGCCCGATGTGGGACTCGATCCTGGGTCTCCGGGATCATGACCTGAGCCGAAGGCAGTCGCTTAACAACTGAGCCATCCAGGCACCCAAAAATCAACTCTTCCTAGATCCACTGGAGAACTTACGTCATAGGGCAAACAACTACGTTGAAAACTGGAGAAATGAGTAAACACATAATCACAGCTTACCTACAGCAGCAGCTTCTGCTGGAGTCTACTAGGAACACTCAAAGGATACTTGAATAATTGCTGGAGATGCAACAACATTGTAGAGAGAAAAACTCCTGGGGGCCCAGCCTTAAGGAGGTTCCCATATTTTCTTGAGGTTTTTTGGTGTTTTTTTTTTTAAGATTTTATTTGTTTGAGAGAAAGAGAGTGAGAGCGAGCATGAGAGGGGAGAAGGTCAGAGGGAGAAGGACACTCCCTGTGGAGCTGGGAGCCCAATGTGGGACTCAATCCTGGGACTCTGGGATCATGATCTGAACTGAAGGCAGTGACTTAACCAACTAAGCCACCCAGGCACTCCATACTTTTTGGGTTTTACCTCAAAGAGCTCCACCACGTTTTTACAGTAAAGATCAAAGAAAAATCCCTTCATGTTTTTGGCAGAGAGAGGGGGAAAAATAACAATTTTTTTAAGTAGGCTCCATGCCCAGCGCAGAGCCCACTGCAGGACTTGAACTAACAACTGTGAGATCAAGACCTGAGCCAAGATTAGGAGTCAGACACTTAACTGAAAGAGCCACCCAAGCACTCCAGGAAAGTAACAATTCTTAAATAAGCTCAGAGTACTTCATTCTTCTTAACAACTGCCTATCCTGAAAGGAAACTATTTTATCAGATCCCAACTGACATGGGGGAAGGGGACTACTGAACTCCAGCCCATTGTAGCCTTCCTATCTCACCTAAACGAAAATGGCTGTGAAACACTTGTAAAAGTCACAGCGCAGGGACATGGGCTCACTAAAACATTGAGATTTAATCATAGGGTTATAGAATACTGTCCCTCCCCCACAATTTACCACTACACCACATCTACTACATAACAGAAGATTATATCTGAAAGGACAGTAAGATTCAGACTTCAGTTAAGAAGGAGTCTCTAGGGAAACTGGACAATAAAGAAAATAAAAACAAGGACATTAAAGGAAACTTTAGCCTCTGATACCACAGCTATAGCAAACAGTAATTATAATCTTACTCCTAACCAGATAAGCATAAACTGTCATACTAAAGCCCTGTTTGCCTCAGTACTTTTACCTAGCACATCATGTGTGCCATTCAATAAAAACAAAAACTTAGTCTAATTGACATTTATATACTACTTCATCCAACATATTCTTCTGAAGCTCCCATGCAGCATTCATCAAGATAAAATACATTCTGGGGGTGCCTGGGTGGCTCAGTGGGTTAAAGCCTCTGCCTTTGGCTCAGGTCATGATCTCAGGGTCCCGGGATTGAGGCCTGCATCGGGCTCTCTGCTCAGCAGAGAGCCTGCTTCCTCCTCTCTCTCTGCCTACTTGTGATCTCTCTCTGTCAAATAAATAAATAAAATCTTTTAAAAAAAACACACACACACATTCTGGGCCATAAAACACACCTTAACAAATCTTAAAGAGTAAATATCATAAGACCACAATGGTATTAAACTAGAAAATAATAACAAAGATAGCTGGAAAAATCCTAAAATATTTGGAAAGTAAATGGCATACATCTAAATAATGCACGGATCAAAAGTGAAATCTTGAGAAATTTTTCAGTATTTTAAACTAAATGAAAATGAAAATACAACTCATCAAGATGTGTAGAATGCAGTGAAAGCAGTGCTTAGAGGAAATGTATAACATTGAATGCATATATTAGAATCTAAGCTTCCAGTTTAGGAAACTCAAAAAAGAGAAGAGCACATTATATCCCTAGTAAGCAAAAGGAAAGAAATAATAAAAATTTGGGCAGATACTAGTGAAAATGAACATTTCAACACAAGTGTCCTCATGAAAGGATAAAATGGAGTTTTGAGAGATAAACCAAGGAGACTCACAGAACAGAAGACATAGAGCAGAGACACGTGTCCACAAGGCAAAGAATGCCAGCGGCCAACAAAGTTTGGAAGATGTTAGAAACAGATTCTCCCCTAAAGACTCCAAAGGGACTGCATCCCTATGGACACCTTGATTTTGGACGTTGGGCTTCCAGAACTGTGGGAGAATAAATTTCTGTTTTAAGCCACAGATGTTGTGATGATTTGTTCTAGCAGTCACAGGAAATCAGTACTATATTCAACAGCTAATTTCTTGAGTAAAATTCCCAAAGAAAATACTGTGTAGCTAGCCAAATGCTGGCTAATGGCATCGAGATCCAGGAAATCATTTAAGCTGAATTGCCAGCCTCAAAGACAAATCCTGGCCCTGTGAGGATATTTCAGAGATCCTCAGTACTTTTCTCATTATGAGGGTTTTTGTTGTTGTTGTTGAGAAGCTTTGGGTAAATACTTTTTAAAAAGTTATATTGAGGGGCGCCTGGGTGGCTCAGTTGGTTAAGCGACTGCCTTCAGCTGAGGTCATGATCCTGGAGACCCGGGATCGAGTCCCACATCGGGCTGCCTGCTCGGCGGGAAGCCTACTTCTCCCTCTCTCACTCCCCCTGCTTGTGTTCCCTCTCTGGCTGTGTTTCTCTCTGTCAAATAAACAAAATCTTTTAAAAAAAATAAATAAATAAAAATAAAATAAAAAGTTATATTGATTATGCTAAATTGGCTTTTAGAAATTCCACCTGCTTATTTAAGTCAAGTCAAACTGTACATACTATTAATAGTAGATTCATATGGACAAAATGAGGATGAATTTATGGTATAGCTACATCAGCCAACACAGATCAATTGGCTTAGTCCTTTGTGTACAGCTCTGCACTAAATATATTTTTATCTGATTCCTGTACTGTTTTACCCTTTCTGAACACTCTGTAACAGGAGACTATCCAAAAATTCTCTTTTCCTTATTTCTCTACCATAAAAATTTCCATACTCAGAATTTTCAAGCCTTTTTATTCTGTTCTTATTGAAATTTTCTCACACTTCAAGGTCCAGCTCAAAGCTATAGATATTCTGAAATTTACATAGGTCTCTCTGTTTCCTAGTTCATGTTAATGAGATATCTTTTTAGAAGGCAGTTCATCCTGTCTTGAAGTCCATTTGTTTAATGTTTATCTCTATCTTTCCCACCAGTCCAGTGATTTTTCCACCTAGATAGGGGGTGAGATCCCACAGGATCATCTGGAAAGCCTTGTTTGTAGTTCATCCATCTGTGCCTATCCCTGCTCCTAAAATTCTGATTCAGTAGATGGTAAATAAGAATGAGCTCCCCAAATAGCCCTAAAACTCACCCTCCCTTCCCCGCCTTCATCTAGCTAGCATATAAACATTTTACCTGAATCAAGATGGCCATTTAGTAAAGGCCTATTGAATTGACTTAGGTAATCCACATTGATGGATTTTTTACTATCCACTGATTTTTATACTAGAAGACACCAAGAAAATAAAACATAAGGCCCATGACTTAGAGAATTTGGATTTTAAAGTAGTTGTTTTTGCATTTTTGAGGTTAAAGATCCCTTTGGAAACCCTATCAAAACTATGGATTCATATTTTTAAATAAACATACATGAAGCTTATATATAAATTCAGGGGATTGTATCTTCTGAAAATCATCTTTGGACCCTACAAGTGTTCAAGGGTCTCAGATTAGAAGCCCTAGGTTAAACATAATGTAGAAGATAGCATTACATGGAAGAAACTCAATAAATGTTCATTTAATTAATCTGTTACCTAATGAATTGTCTTATGAATGCTATACAAACATATACACTAATCTCCTGAGCATCCCACAACTATCCCTAGACTTTAAGTTGAAAACAAGGAGGACGCATGCATTTTTCCTTTAACCAGGGCCTTTGAGCCTCTGCTTGTGACAAAGTAAATATACTTTAAAAAAAGTAAAACACACACAAAAGAAAAAGACACAAGAAACAAGTCAGAGCTGAAAAAATCTCATTTCTTTTGGAAAAAACAAAACAAATATGACCAGTCTTGTAATCCTAAAAACATAACTCCTCAATCATCCTACTTTCACTGCCCCCCTCAATCATCCTACTTTCACTGCCCCCAAGTTCCCAAGGAAAATAAAAAGATAATCAGCCAGGCGAAATTATTTCATTTATTCAAATGAGATTTTTTCCTGAAACAATATTACACTTTCTTAATTGGTTAGACTACAACTATAAATAAACCTTTGGCCCCCAAAAAATGGGCCTAAAAGTAAATCAAAAGCCAGCTCATTGGCTTTCCCAGTCTTTCCCCCAGTCCACACCCAAGTCTCAATCCTCTGATCTATACTTAATATCTCAATGCTGAATAAAATTCCAGGGTTAAAGATGGAGGGAAAAAGAGGTCTCTTATAGAGGTCTTATAGATCTTAAAAACCTAAACCTATAGGAATGTTACTCTTTATGCCTCCTTTCCTTGGAAAGGGCTATGATTGTTGTTGGCTCTCAAAGCCCTTCCTTCTAAGCTAAAAGAGACCCTGAAGCCTTTTCTACCCACAAGTAGGAAATAAAGAAGTCATCATAGAGATGAACTATAAAATATTCCAAAGAGGAACACTCAACTCAAAGGCTCAGCACATTAATCCTTCCCTTCATCATGACTAACTCCAGCACAGCTCAGCCGTCTAGTAATGATCCTTAAATTTGTACTCATCCATATCACAGCCACCTGCTGAGGGTAGAGTGAGGTAAGACAGGAGACCAAAGAGGAACCTTGAACCTAATGATTTGCCAAGCATCTACCCAATACAATTGACCCATAAAAGAGCTGAAACTGAAATCCAAATATTTGGAAAGCCAGGCAAGTGCTATCTGTATCCCACTATAAACTTTAGCCCTAATCATTTTATTATAAGAGATGAGCTATATTATCATTGTGGGGATAATATCTATTCCAGGAAAAAAGTAAAAACTTTATCTTCATTTGGTTATTCCTCAGGACTATGACTCACTCCTTTGCAACCCACAAATCTTTGTTTTTCCCCTCCAAGTAGGACTTATTTAATCTAGTACTTTCCATCAATTAGAAGTAAATTTCTATAGGCCAGAACTTATAATGGATTCATCTTAAAATATCTGATGCAGTATTTTGCACATACAAGGAACTGAGTAGAAGACTGTTGAATTGGAGTTAGCACACAAGACTGGGAACATCAACAAAACAGCATACCTCCCAGTATTCATAAGCCCAATTAATTGGTTTAACTGATTTATTTTAAATGAGTAGTATAACAATATATTAATATATCTTAAGCTACATGTAGATTAAGATTAAGAAATCACTTTACAGAAACATCACAATTTTGTTGCTCAAATATTAAATATTATTTGACATTCAGATTTTTGGACTAAATTTTTCTGGTTCCCTTAAGAGCATTTGGTGTCATATATATTTTTTCAAGGTCAGTAGGAAAAAGAGACTGAAAACAAATAACAACAACAAAGATCAGCCTCTGATCCTGCAAAGAGTATCTCAACCAGAACATAGATCTTTCATAGACTTTGGATGCCAGCTCACTTTTTAACACATGAATGCCCTTGGCAAAAAAAGAAAAAGAAAAAAGATCAAACAAGACAAAAGTGCACAAAGTAAAAGTGAGATGCCTTCCTCATTCTCCAATGCCATTCCCCCAGAGGAAAACATACATAAACCTGTTTGCTTATAAGCTTTCCTTGTTCTCCTGAGGAATTACTCGTCCCTAGCACACAAAATGCAACCCAGGAGGTAACCCTGACATTTCCCCACCACCCTCACTCAGAAGCAAGATTTACCTGGCAGTTTCTAATCTTCTTTTGGCCATAATCTCACAGGTAAGCCAAGGGTCAGCCAGGGCCAGCCATTCAACATTGAACAAGTCACTATTATAGATATTATAAAGCAATCACCATGCTGAGGAAAATTCTATCAGTCATTGTACAAATATCCATCAAGTGCCCTTGATATTCACTGACTAAAACTAGACTTTATATGTGAAAAAAAAGAAACAGAGGATCAGTTGACTCAAGAAAGTTCTCTGTTTCTGACTGATTCACCTCCCAGAAACTGACTTGGTCTGTTTGGAACCTCCTCAACTCCCGCTGTTGCTGATCTCCTTAAGCCTTATTCCTTGCCAGCCTTGAGAGCTTATTCCTATCAAATGCCACTGCTTGCCCAAACAACTCTTATAAAGCAATCTGAACAAACCAAACTACATGATTGTAGCTCTTTTTGAAAAACACACTGGTTTGTTGAAAGGGTCCATCATGACTGGAAAGTTGGTTGTCAGTTGAAGTAGTCTTCTGAATCTATTCTCAGGGACCATGACCCCTACAGGCAGTCTTCTCTGTCTCCAGAGTAGGTCAGACTCACACAGGTATTTGCCCAGTGCCAGGATTTCTACTTGAGAAATGAAAGAGGTTGGCAGAAATATTAAGTGTGGCTTCTCTCCAGCTGGCCACAAGGGACAAGCTGTCACAATCACTGCAAATGGCCCATGGGATATTTCCTTTGACAGTTGATTTTATTCTTTTACTCCAACATGTATCTGAATGAGCTTGGTTTTCCCACTCAGATCTTTTAGCCAACTCCAGCCTTGACAGATACATAATATAGTTTTAGTAATGGCTGTAAATGAGTCCTGTGCTTTTCCTTCATGGACATCTAAACAAGATGAATGTGACATATTTGTTGAGCTACTTAAACATTTCCTTACACAGTGACTAAATGCTACTACCTATTTGAAAACCACTCCAGTGCCCATAATAGCTGCTCTAGAAATCAGCGTTGGTAATCTCACACAATTGCTGACCATGTTGTGGCATCACAGAGGCTAACATCTGTTGAATAGAGGAAAAAATCAACAACATTCTCTGAAATCAGGCACTCTTTTGCATCTTTTTACTTTTCCTCTGCCTCAGTTTAAAACTGAAATGACCAGAAGTCAGAGAAGTAGACACTTGTCACCAGATGCTACTTGCCACATTCCAAGAGTCCATCTGCTCCATTGAATACCCTGGTCAGCTGCTTCATACAAATGTTCCAGGATAGCTTTTAAATTGATCTGAGTTTTCTCCAGTTTGTTAAGTCAGTTTTTATAGATAGCCGTCTTCATGAAGGTATCAGCAATTATATGCCATAGCTATTTCTCTCACCCTCCAGGATATCTATACATTTGACATCAGCCAGGCAGAATGGTTCTTCAGCAGCTTTGCAGCCCAGGGGAAGGTGGACACTATCAACAGAATGAGAGATGCTAAATAAATAAATAAATAAATAAATAAATAAATAACCTTTATTAGTTTACCCAATTTTAGAGAGTGGTTTTGAGAATTCATGCTGCCTTATCCTGTCTCTAAGAGATCTGTTTCCCATCTCATTCCACAGTTATTACACTTAAACCTCATATACCATCTTCCCATTCAGCTAGCATGATAGCAAGTGGTGAGAGAAGACTGGGGCTTCTAGCCCTATGAGGATTTCCAGTTGGTACTGAAACCTGCCTTGGTCGAGGGCTCTCTAAACAACACCAGTGCCCAGCAATTTCAGGCCTGTCTGAGGTTTTCTTCTTCCTCTCAGGCACATAAGAAAAATATTGGAGAAAGCTATGCTATTTCATAATAAGTTCCAATGTTTCTACCACAATTGTATTATAGGATATTTTTTATATGTAAAGTTACTTTATAAAACTGAGAGTAGTGTCTTCTTTGAGGAGCTCTCAATTTTTCCTTCATCGGTTTTTTGGAGCCTCTCGCTCTATCTAATTAGATCTTTTGGTACCACCACGGAACCTTATCTCTGACAGGTCACCCTCTATCCTTTATTCTTTGACAGAATAACCTTCACCTGAGAAAAAGGAAACTCTGAACACCAGCCTTAACATCAAGATCCATAATTAAGTTGATGATAAAACCTTCTCTTTAGACCTTCAGATCACTTCCTCTTGGTTTATATAAATACAGCCCTGACATTTTAGTTTTCATCTTCTCCTTGCCCTTAGAATTTGACAAGATGTTACCATGTTTTGAACAGTCAAAGCTTGTCCCTTACTGGGAGCCAGCCCCGGCAACAGTCAGCCAGGGTTCCCCAAAGGTGGCGACGGAGTCGGCGATATGAAGGGACCAGACTCAAAGAGTGGTGTGGAGATCTCCTGAAAACTGTGTCTTCAGGGTTCTTTATTTAAAGCTTTTTTCTTTCTGTCTGTATCTCTGTCTCTCTACTTTTCTGTCTGTCTGTCTCTCTGCTTCTCTGGTTCTCTGGTTCTAGCTTTGCAGGCTCTCTAGGTCTGCTTCTCTCTCTAGCTTCTCTCTGCTTCTCTTTCTGTTGCTCTCTCTTCGCAGGCTCTCTGCCTTTTCCTCTGGCTCTGCCTTTGTCTCAGTCTCTCTGTCTCTCAGTTTTTGTCTCTCTCTCTTGACTGTCAAGGGTCCCAGTCTTTTATTCTTCCCAAGTGAGGAAGTTGGGTAGCACAGTTAAATCTTTAACTGCTTTTGCACCCACCCTAGAGACAGAATTAGTATTGTTACTGCAGGGTACAGAGTGATTGTTTAAACTCACAGAGGCTGAGACCATTGAGGCAGAGGGATCAAGGAATACAGATAAGAGATACAGAGATATGATTACCAGGAGGAGGATTCAGTGGAACTATATGCCTTGGATAAGCACACAAAGGACATATTGCCCCGGCCCACAGGGTATGTGGCTTTCCCGATTCTAGGTGAGGAAAGCCCAGAGGGGATTTCATTCATTCACGGGTACCTCAACCAAAGTTTCTGGTGGCTTGGGAGGGGCGGATCACGCACCGTCCGCGACATCTCCCCCTTTTTTATTTTAAATAGAGATAGCAATCCTTTCGCAGGATTGAAGAGGCTATGACTGTGCCAGTCTTAGGCGTCCCCTCATCCATTTCTCTCTTACCCGTCATTGGCTCATATCTTCTCAGCAGATATGGCCTGTCTTAGGTTGAGAAAGTGGAGAGAGAATCTTACCCATCATTGGCTAGCCGGCCCCTCTTATACTTTTTTCACTGGGGTGGGGGGGAGGTTTGCAGATGCAGCCCATGCAAGTGTACCTTATCTGACATAGTTTCTTTAGCATATACTATAAGCTCAAAGGAAGTAGACATACTAGTAGGAAGAGACATGTTCCAGCTGTAGCCATGGAAACAAGGAAATGAGGGAGACCACCTGTGCCAGAGAAACTTAGTGGGAGATATGTAAGTGCCCAAAGGTCATGTCTAGATGACGATGACCCAGGCTACCAAGGAACAGTTAATTTAACAAGTAGTATTATGTAAGGGGGTTAATTGACAATCATGAATTTGACATGAACATTTGGTGAGACACAATTGGTTATTATGCAGGCAGAACAAGTGATAGAATAACCATCATTCATAATATTAAGAGTACTTTGTGCTCAGCACTCAGATCAAAGATTTTACTGAGATGGGTGCTGGTGGGGGTGGTGTCCAGTGTCTGCCGATTATTGTTGTTGATCAAGACAGCTTGATAGTCAGGAGTGATGTGGAGGAATGCAGGCTGAGCTGGTGGTGGTGGCGGAGGGTCTGACATAAGGCTGAATTAGGAGATCTGGAATCCACCAGGGAGAGTCAGTGTCCTGTGGAAAGACACAAGCACTCCTTGCCCCCAGGTTAATACCACATCTAGTCTTTATAGTTCATTTAGTCCCATGTTACTAATCCTTTTTTAGTTTGGTGCAACTTTTAGTTAGTCCTGTCAATATGTATTCATTTTAGTACTTTGGGAAGGGCACATTACCTCCAGAGTTGTTATACTGCCATTCAAGTTTAGCTCAGAACTTGATTAACAGTACTTCCTGAGTTTCTTAGCAAACCAAATAAAAGGCCTAATAAATTAAGAAGACTTCATTTACAATTTAAATTTTGGTAAGTTAGGTAAAACTTTAGAGTTTTAAAGCACAAGCCTAAAAAGGATTAAATGTAAACCACAGAAACTGGTTTCTCCCCACAGGCAAAGAGAAAGCAACTGTTTACATTTTCTTATCAAGAGCAGACCAACAAGGGGAGAAAACCTGGCCCTTTGAAAAAAGAGAAAGCAGAGTTTCAATCTCCTTCTTTAAAATCTATTCATTTTAATTTTGGTCTGTGCTGACATCTAAAATTTTGTTTTAAAGTTTTTTCCTTCACAAACCTCCTACAACTTTCCTTTGCATTTTGATTTTGTACCACGTCATTTTCTTTTTCAAATAACCATCTTATTTAGGATAAAGTTTTACCTTCAACAAAAATGCATTTCCATTCCTTACCTTACTTACTAATCAGAATACAAATCAATTTTAAGAGGTCTAATAGAGGGACTAATACCTTCCCGAGAAGGTGTAACAACTATAATATTTTTCTCAGGAGGTGCAACAGTTTTAACATCCATATTAGGAGGTACAGTAATCTTAACATCCCTTTCAGGAGGCATAGTAGCTTTACATCACTTTCAGGAGGCACAGTAACTTTAACATCCTTTTCAGGAGGCACAGTAACTTTAACATCATTTTCAGGAGGCATAGTAACTTTACATTCTTTTCAGGAGGCACGGTAACTTTAAAAGTTTTTGCTAATTTATTTCTATAAAGAGTCCTCTTTCTTTAGACTCAGTATGGCCCATAGCCTGGCCCACAATGAGAACACCTCCACCGGTACGTGATCTGAACCATGATTCGCATAAAGGGTCCTCATACCCTCCTCTACTCTATTCTAAGTTTCTAAACCCAAGGTTCCATCTCTAGGGAACCAGGACGACATTTATCTACAAAGTCTAAAAATTTTGTCAGTTGACTATCACATACTTTTACTCCTTTTTTTTTCTGCAACATTTGCTTTATTTCTATGAACATACTTCTTTCTTTAGACTATCACATACTTATACTCCTTTTTTCTGCAGCATCCACTTCATTATTTCTATGAACATACTTCTTTAGATTCTGTATTTCTCATTCTGAACTTTTCAGAAGACACGAAACTTCTCAAACCAAGTTCTGACCTACTGTCCCATCTCTTAACCTGTCTACTCTCTACAGGCGGGTCTGCAGCACCCGAGGGCAGGAGCCTCTGTGTCCCAAATTAACCGACGGCTCAAGGGAAGAGGAGTTACCTTCAGGTCCCTGTTCGGGCACCACTTGCTGGGAGCCGGCCCGGCAACAGTCAGTCAGGGTTCCCTGAAGGTGGTGATGGAGTTGGCAATATGAGGAGCCGGACTCGAAGAGTGGTGTGGGGGATCTCCTGGAAACTGTGTCTTCAGGGTTCTTTATTTAAAGAACATCAATCTAGTTACATCAATCTAGCTTTAGGCAAACAGTTGGTTTTGTCTCTCTTGCTCTCTGCTTCTCTGTTTCTGTTTCTCTTTCTCTCTCTGTCTCTGACTTTTTCTCTCTCTGTCTCTGTTTCTGTCTCTATCTGTGTCTCTTGACTGTCAAGGGTCCCAGTCCTTTATTATTCCCAGGTGAGGAAGTTGGCTGGTACAGTTAAATCTTTAAGTGCTTTTGCACCCGCCCTAGATGCAGGATTAGTATTGTTACTGCAGGGTACAGAGTGATTGCCTAAACTCACAGAAGCTGAGACCACTGAAGCAGAGGGATCAAGGAATACAGATAAGAGTTACAGAGATATGATGACCAGGAGGAGGATTAAGTGGAACTATATGTCTTGGATAAGCACACAAGGACATATTGCCCCGGCCTACGGCCCACAGGGTATGTGGCTTTCAGGATTCTAGGTAGGGAAAGCCCAGAGGGGCTTTCATTCACATTCATGGGTACCTCCAAAGTTCCTGGTGGCTTGGGCATAGCGGGAGGGGCGGATCACGCACAGTCCCCAACAGCCCCTCCTATATGCATGTAAGCTAGAGCAAAGACAACTCTTTGAAAAGTCTTGATGTCTTAGGTGCAAGCAAAAAGAGCATTTACTCTTCTTCCCACTCACTAAGCTTTGTGTGGACTCATTCTTCCTCAGCCGTAGTTGGGAGTATTAGCTAGGTCTCCAGGTTTTTCTTCTTTCTTCCTTTCTTTCTGTCTGTCTCTCTCTGTCTCTCTCGGTGAACCACGTGTGTACAAAACTAAATTAATTGTAATTCCTAGCACATGACCTATTATTGCTTCATGGGTGTGTCTTTTTATTGTGTTATATTGCATGCATTTATTTAAATTATTAAGATAATAAGCCTCCACAATGCAGCCAACACCAAAATTAGAACATCACTAGTAATTTACTTCTCCCCCAGACCCATCCCTCTGCCTTGCTTCCCACCCCCTGAAGTCAATGTGACCCTGAATTTTATTGCCTTCTTTTTATTGTTCATCACTCAAGTACTCACAAATATTGAAATGTATTATTTCATTTTAGTTTCTTTAACCTTATAAGAAAAGGTAGTATATTATACATGTCATCTTCTGGGACCTACTTATCAAGCACCCATTTACAATATGGAACCAAGCTGGAAGGCTATGTAGCTCTTTGAGTTATGTAGACTACCATTTGTAGACAGTTTTGTGAGGGTAAATGAGTGAGTAGAGAGCTGTTCTGTGGAGAAAAAGAGAGGCAGAGAAAATTAGAGGTGAGATACCATGTGATAAGAAGGAGGGCAAAGATGAAGGCTTGAGAACTCTCTGTTTCATGGAAGGACTAGCTGTATTTATTTCTTGCAGTACAAGTCTTTGAGTTGTGGCGTTCTCATATCCTGAAAATACAGTGACGTTTGTCTCTCTGCCCCTTTGTTTTTGCATCTTGAATGAACTGTGCCTGCTTGTGTGTTGTCTCTTCATACTAGCATTCACAGAAGGCTTATATTAACCAAACATAATGCTTCAGTTTTCCCAAGCCCTGTATCAACTGATAATAATAATGTCATCTGTGGCATCTAGCCCTTAAGCCTCTACCCTCGTTTTTTCTCTTGAAAATATGCCCTTTCTAACAAGTCAGCAAACTTTTTCTGTAAAGGACCAGACAGTAAAATTTTAACTAAGGCTTTGTGGGCCACTCTGTCCATTTCAACTCCATTCTGCTGCTGTAGCATGAAAACACGCATTGGTAGAATGCAAACAAATGGATCTGGTTGTGTTCAATAAAACTTTATTTATGGACACTTAAACTTAATTTCATATCATGTGTCATGAAACCTTTTCTTCTTTTTTTTAATGTGTCATGAAACCTTGTTATTCATTTATTTTCAACCACTTAAACATAAAAAATTAAAAATTAAGCATTTTTTAGTTTACTGTTTTGTTTTGTTTGAAGATTTTATTTATTTATTTGTCAGAGAGAAAGAGCTAGTGAGCACAAGCAGGGAGAGCAGCAGACAGAGGAAGAAGCAGGCTCCCCAATGAGCAGAGAGCCTGATGTGTGGCTGGATCCCAGGACCTTGAGATCAGGACCTGAGCCAAAGGCAGCCACTTAACTGACTAAGCCACCCAGGCATCCCTTTAGCTCATTGTTCTTAAAAAAGCAAGTGACAGGTGTGATTTGGATCAAAAGCTATAGTTTGCCAACCCCTATAAAAGAACATGTGTGATTATTGTGGTCAAATTTTACTTCCTTCTAGTTTCAAATTTACAGCTCATCCTTTTGTATCCTTCTTAACATTTTGGTATACCTTTCAGAAATATTTGGAATGTAATATAACATTTTGCATAAGAGTATTGCTCAAAGGCAGGCTGCCTGAGTTCAGAAGCTGATTCTGCCATTAATTATCTGTATGATCTAGAGCAAGTTAGTTAACTTTTATTTTTAAGATTTATTTATTTTACAGAGAGAGAGAGAAGGAGAGAGGGGCAGAGGAAGAGAGAATCTCAAGCAGATTCCCCGCTGAGTGGGCAACCAATGTGGGGCTGATCCCTGGACCCTAAGATCATGACCAAGCTGAAATCAAGAGTTGGCTGCTTTACCAACTGAGTCATCAGACTCACCCTAGGGCAAGGTAGTTAACTTCTTTATGTATCTTCAGTTTCTTCATCAGTAAGATGGGGACAATAACAGGACCCATGTTACAGGATCTTTGTAGAGGTCTTGGCATATGGGCCAAGCACCAATAATTATAACTTGCTAGTATGATATTAAACATTCTACATTGCTTTACCTACCACTTTTTCTCTAGTATTCCTGTTTCTTCACTAATTCTAATGCATCCTTCCCAGAAGCATGTTTCATAGTATATCAATAGGTAGCAAGTCACAGAAAATGCTTCATCATCAAATCAGATTGGGAACTTCTGGACCAAATAATGTTAAATCATACCATTTGTCTGTGTTTTTTGTTTTGGGGAAAATATGTCAGAATTTCTCAAAGTTATCTAAATGATGTTTACTTTAACTCAGCAGTAGGGGAATATGATATCAAGTGATCCCAAGCTAATTTCAACATGGTATTCCTATAAATACTCAGCCTTTTGGCTAATATCAAGTGAACATGGTACTCTGAACTTGAGTATCTCAGAACATACTTTGGAAAATGCTGTCCCAGTGGTTAATGGGCAACATTCATCACTTTAGTAGTGATGTACTATTCTTACTTGTGTACCTCTCCCTATCATTTGACATAGTTTCTTGCTCCCTATTTCCTGAAGCTTCTCTTTTCCTGGGCTCTGTTAGAGCACACCCTCCTGGCCCTGTAGATATTGACCAGTTCAACTAGTTTTGTGTCTGTGGGTAAATTTATTTCCCAGCATTCCTTATCTGGCATCAGTATGTAGTAGTTTGAATTCCCCTTCGACTAAGGTTGTCATATTCAGTAAATCAAAATAGCAAGGTGCCCGGTTAAATTTGAATTTCAAATAAATAATTCTTTTTTAACATAAGTATGGTATCATTCAATATTTGGGACATACTTATTCTGAAAAATTATAAGTTGTTTGTCTGCAATTCAAATTTAACTAAGCATCTGAAGATCCTACCTTTGACCCAGTGTGACCTCTTACCAGTGCCCTCATTTCCCCCATTCATCAATAAGGTAATATGTGATATGTCTTCATTTCATAGAGGTCTGAGAGTCGTGATTTTACTTTAAAAAAAAAATCATCCCATAACAGAGTATAGGTAGTTCATTTGGGCAGTAAGAAAATAGGGAAGTGAGAGCAGAAAGGAAAGTCAGATAATAAATGTACATTGTAGAGCTAGTTAATACCATGGGTAACTGGAGTTTATATTCCGAGTGACTCCGAATCATTATACTACACATTCCTCAGAGTTATCTCAGCCATGGGTAAGAGGGGTGTAGTATTTATCCACCAAATCCTGTATTTAAGACTCTGTCCCAGACCTTTCTCCTGATTGTAAAACGTGTATCTATGATTGATGGCTGCTTAAAGAGAATGGTTCATTCCCAGCATGTCCAACCTATCATGTACATGGCCAAAAGTCCAATGATTTTTTTTTTAAAGATTTTATTTATTTATTTGACAGAGAGAAACACAGCTAGAGAGGGAACACAGCAGAGGGACTGAGAGAGGGAGAAGCAGGCTTCCCGCCGAGCAGGGAGCCCGATGTGGGGCTCGATCCCGGGTCTCCAGGATCATGACCTGAGCCAAAGGCAGTTGCCCAACCAACTGAGCCACCCAGGCGCCCCAAGTCCAATGATTTTTGAGCCAGTAGGCACTGATGTTGTAAAAAGACAGAAAGCACAGACAAGCTACCAACAGCTTCAGCTACACTAGCCAAATACACACATTTCTTAGATAATCACCATGCCTCCTTCTCTATGACACCTTTGTAGTTCCCAAGATTGTTAGTTATCCTTGACTTTGCAACCTCTTTATCCTTCCTAATGACTTCGCTAATAGAAGGTTTGACAAGCGTTGCATTTATTTTTCTCAAGAACATCCTCTGAATACATTATATATTTCTGGAAGATAGATCTTAAATCTTATTGGAATTTATAGCCCCAATTCCTGGTAAATGATCTAGAAATGTATTGAATGAATGAGTAGGTATATAAGTGAATGAATGAATGGGTGAGTGAATGAATATGTAGCAGTTTGAGTGAGGAGGACAATTGGAGAAGTTTTCAGCAGAGTTATATCTCAGCAGGGTCTTGAAGGATAATAAAGAGTCTACCAAGGTGGAAAAGTCACTTCAAGTAAGAAAATAATTATGAGAAAATGAATGAAGAGGATTTAAATCCAGGAAGATGTTTGCTCTATTCAATAGCAACCATTTAACTTTTTCATATGTGTTGAGTGCTTTTCCACTCTTACACCTGAAGCATTTTAAAAGTCCAACCACAAGGAAGATCTTTAAAAAGAATGGCGAAGCTTCTCCCAGAGTAAATATAATCCCAAAGAATCAGTGTTTCGTCTGAAGCTATTCAGCATTGAGCAAAGAGGTTATACTTGCACTGTATCTCCTATGCAACTAAAAATTCCACACCATCTTCAAGATTGGTGTATATATAAACCAAATAAAGTCATTCTTTTTTGAGTTCTTTACCAGGAAATCCTCAAAAAAATTCTTCCCTCTATGCTGATATAATATCAGAGTTCCCAGCATATAAAATATCTTGTTTTGTAAGCCTGATAATGAAAGCTTGAGTGCTTCTGTCACTCATTCTTATGACTGACCAGTTTTTATTTTGAAAGCTGGGAGATGAGAAATTTAAAAGCTGTACAAGTTGGCCAAATAAAAAATATGGGAATCTATAATTGAATAAGCATGACTTAGGTGATTAATAAGATAACTGAAAACAAATACTTTGGCATAAATCAAGAAATGTTAATGGGGGATTGTCGGGGGACCGTACATGATCCGCCCCTCCCTCCATGCCCAAGCCACCAGAAATTCTGGTGGAGGTACCTGTGAATGTGAATGAAAGCCCCTCTGGGCTTTCCCCGCCTAGAATCCAAAAAGCCACTTACCCTGTGGGTCAGGACAATATGTCCTTGGTGTGCTTATTCAAGACATAGTTCCATTTAATCCTCCTCCCGGTAATCATATCTCTGTATCTCTTATCTGTATTTCTTGATCCCTCTGCCTCAATGGTCTCAACGTCTGTGAGTTTAAGCCATCACTCTGTACCCTGCAGTAACAATACTAATCCTGTATCTAGGGTGGGTGCAAAAGCAGTTAAAGATTTAACTGCACCACCCAACTTCCTCACTTTTAAATAATAAAAGACTGGGACCCTTGACAGTCAAGAGAGAGGAAGCCCTGAGACAGAGACTGAGAGCCTACAGAGAGACTCAGAGACTCAGAGAGATATAGAGAGAGGAAGACTGAGAGAGAAAGAAGGAAGAGCAAAGCGAAGAGACAAAGCCATGAGACTGAGAATCTGAGAGATGGAGACACAAACACAGAGAGAAAGACAGAGAGCCTGCGTAGAGAGAGGCAAAGGAAGAGAGAGCAAAGCGAAAGACAGAGAGCAAGAGATAGAGAGACAGACTGAGACAGAGAGACGGAGACAGAGAGAGACAGCAACAGAGAGAAAAACAGAAGCAGAGAAGCAGAGAGCAAGAGAGACAGAACCAACTGTTTGCCTAAAGCTAGATTGATGTAACTAAAAGGCTTTAAATAAAGAACCCTGAAGACACAGTTTTCAGGAGAGGAGATCCCCACACCACTCTTTGAGTCCGATCTCCTTTTATCGCCGACTCCGTCACCACCTTCGGGGAACCCTGACTGACCGACCGTTGCCGGGGCTGGCTTCTGGCAGGGGATTTAAGATTTATGAAACATATCTAATTATGTAGAATAAAGGAAAGCCAGTTCCTGCTCTATGAAGCAATGGGGAACATGGAAGACATCCTGGGCTTTACCAAGAAGGATACCAGTTCCTTTGATAATCAGAATTGATCAGTGGGATAAGACAGGAAGACAACAATGTTTGGCTGAATCTTAAGGACAAAAACCTAATTAGTAAATGGTCTTTTGTTTAATTACCAATTTAATAAATTTAATATAGGAATGAGGCAAACCCAGTCTTGATTGTAAGGAGCATTCATGTCTAATGGAGAGCAGTTATGTGTTTGTATATGAGCATTCATGTGTTTGCTGATTGTGAGCAAGTTCTGGTGAGAAATCATGTTACGAATCTGGTAGGTTCATTTATTTTGTAAATGGTCTTCAGCCAGTAGTATGGTTCAGCCTCCATCTCCAAGAGATAGCAATGACAAGTGTTCATGGTGGAATTGTTTTAGGGCCTTGGCAAGATCCTTTTTATTGGTGTCAAAGAGATATAAGATATCCAGTCCTTTTTTTCCCCCTTCTTCTCTGTCAACTTCAATTTGCTTATCTATAAAATGGAAATTCTAATAGATTATAATGCTTTAAGTGACTATTATAAATCAGTCCCTGTATGAAAATTTCTTATAGCAATGTAATAAGAAAGTAGGAGGAGAAATTGTGAGTTCCCTGTTACAGGTGCTCTGCACTACTCATCAAATGTTGTAGTGTTATTTGAAAGTGGACTTAAATTAGTTGTAAACTCCAGGGCAACCACCAAAATAGTTTTTAAAAGAAGTGTAGTTGATATGCTAAGAGAGAAAATAAAACAGAATCATATTAATTGCTCAATTAAAAACAGAGAAGACCGCAAAAGTAGTAGAGAGAAATAAAGACAAAAATGAAGCATTTAAGAAACAGTTATGAGCATGCTAAATATTATTGCAACTGCATCAATAATCATTTTAAATATAAAAGATCTAAGAGCACCAAATAAAAGGCAGAAATTGTCAAGAATGGACCAAAAAAGTGAATCAGTCACTTCAGGTAGATGTACAACCTCCTTATTCCAAATGAGTGAATTGCAATGGAATATCAACTTTAATAGATTTGTATTTTCATTTTAAAAATATAATTTAAGTAGAAACATTATTTTCACAAACTTGAAGTGTATTTGTCTTATTCATAATCTGTGAAACTAAGAAGAGTGAAATGATTTAAGGCATACAGAATAGAATGTACCAAGACTAGGGGTTAAAAGTCAGCCTGACTCATTGGAAAATATAACAGGTTAGAGGACTGAGCTTTTGGGTTGATGTGGTGAGAGGGAAAGCTGAAGAACCAAGGAAAGATCATGGATATCACAGATAGGGCCTCATCTTATGAAAAACCAACTGGCCTTCATACCAGGGTCGGTAGGAAGCTATTGCCAGATTAGAAGGAGGGTTAGAGAGCTGAACAGATTTGCATTTTAATGAATTCAGTGCAGCTCTTCAATAGGTGAAATGGGCAACAGACACAAGGAAATTCACAGGGAGACTCACTTGGGACAAGACATGATAGTGCCTGGGACCAGGGTGGAGTTACCAAAAGATCTGATCCCCTGACTCATATGATGGGAGATGAATCAAGACAACAGAGCATGAATGACCCTAGATGTGTGGGAGTCCCATTTATGGGTAAAGGAGCAGGTTCAGGCAATGTTAAGAAGTGTAAGCAATGGACAAGAAAGAATGAGAACAAGAACAGGAAAGATATTTTATAACTCTTAAAGGTAGAAATAATATCCCAAGTTCTATGTATTTTATTTTTTAAGATTTTTATATATTTATTTGAGAGAGAGAGAAAGCATGTGAGAGAGAGACCTCATGAGCAGAGGGAGGGACAGAGGGAGAAGCAGACTCACCGCTGAGCAGGGAGCCTGATGCAGGGCTCCATCCCAGACCCTGGGCTCCCATGGCCAGATGCTTAACTGACTGAGCCACCCAGGTGCCCCTGAGTTCTATCTATTTTTTAAAATACAATGCATATGTGTAAATTGCCTTAAGTTCATTAAGGCAATACATAAATTATATAGTTCTGGCTGGAAAACAAAATAGCTGGTAAATAAGCCTGAGCATATTTAGAACAGAGTCTCAAAATAGCAGATGTACCTCATGAGCACTAGAAAAAAAAAGCCATTTTAATAACCTTAAGTCTTCATGCATATATGGTAATGTTGGTTTATTATAAACTACCGTTTTAAAAAGTGACCATTTTCTATTAAAATTGCAATATGAAAAAATCAATAAACCCTTTATCACAAGTAAAATGGTAACTCATCATTTACATATCTTTCATCCTACTTCACTTAACAAAGATATGTACTGTCAAGTTTTAAGCACAATGTGCAGCTTTAACAACCCACATGGATTCTAGTCAGATCTGTTTTGGAATAACAGCCACAGACTATTTTATATCTAGAAATTCTAGTACCCTAAGATTAGGGGTAATTAATTTAATCAGGAAATAATGGAATTTGATGGAAATGTTTGTATAGATCACTGAAAATAGAAAATATTTTAAAATATTTTAAAGTATCTCAAATATGTGGAACATGGGCACCTTTAAAAATTTTTAAATTAATGAACAAAATTAAACCAAACAAGACATATTTTCCTTATGTTTAAATCTATTTCAAAAGACAAACTAAGGCAGATGAGTAGATACTGGCAATTCTGTCTCCTTGACTGACCGTAGTTAATTAAAAACTTAACCCACTTATTCTAAATTATGTAAGATGCCTAAAGGAAAGTGACACAGGACAGATAGAAACTCTGTTATCACTGCAAAAGAAATTGGGATTAATTAAAATGTGATTAATCTGCCAAAATTTATCTTACACTATTTTTAAATTATCATTAACCCTCATAATCTAGAATAGATGCAGCCCAGCAAAATTGACTCTCAAATGAATTCTGCTGCCCCACTTCCTTCCATAATTAGAGCTAGATTCCTTGAAGGGAAGAAAGAGGAGGAGGAAAGGTGAGAAGAACAAAGACAGGAAGAAGAAGAAAGTGGACAAGAAAGAGAAAGAACATAAGGAGAAGGAAAATAAATAGGGAAAGAAGTGGTAGGAGCAGGACTAATGGAAAGAAGGGAGGGTGGGAGGCAGGCACCAAGGGAAAGGAGGGAGAGATGAGGAAGGAAAGGAGCATGAGGACTCAGGGACTGGGTAGCTCTGCTGCAAGCTATCTGACAGCTTCATGTCACTGGCACATCCATATTTCCTCGGTGCATTTTCTGGATTCCACCCACTTCCCTCCCCAAGATACGCTCTCGACACCCCTTGCCATTTAAAAACTTCTTTCTTAGCATAGAAACCATGACAATCCCCTAGTGTGGCCCAGCTTGTGCTCCTTTCTCTTTTTCTCCAGATTTACTTCTACTAGAACAGAGCCTTAACATACCACCCCCTCACTGACTACTGGATACAACTGCCTACATGTAGGCATGTCCGTGTGTGTGTGTGTGTGTGTGTGTGTATGTGTGTGATCTGTTCTGTATTTTCGAAACTTTATTGGTAGTACTTAGAAGGAAAAAAATGTGTAGACCTATCTGATACAGGAAAATTGGGAATTTTTAAAAATGATTTTCCAAAATATTTTCCAATGTGATTTTTATGCTAAACTGAGCTCAATTTTTTTTTTTTTTTAATCTGGAAAGAAACTTGGTTCCTCTCAGTGTTTCCTCTACTGCAGAGATGGACAGTAAACTAATCATCCCCTGTGACTCAGGAATCCAGCCCAATACAGACATGCAGCGCATGCTCATTGAAGACTTTTCTGTGTCAGACCCTGTACTGGGCATTGCAACCAAGGGAAGCTGGCCCTGCCCTCAGGGATGCCTGGGTACACAATTCTGAGGAGCTCATTCCCCCTAGCAATCTGTATGTGGACAGCCCTGGGGCCATGAGCTGAACAGCCTGGTGCAGCTCCTGTCCTCAAGGTTGTAATCCAATGTAGGAAATGCTAGAACAGAGACAGGATAAAATCCCTCATGATGAGGAAGTAGTTCCACAAAGCAAATGACATGAGGGGGGAGCCTTGTGGGATATATTGAACTTAGACAAAGAGAAAAGAGGAGCAGGTTACTATAGCAGAAGAAAAGGCAAGCCTAAAGGTATGAAGGAGTAAAAGAGCATGAACAGTTCTGGAAGTTTGCATCAAGTTCCACATGGTTGGCTGCTTCTAAAAATTTAGATCGGACCACACTGAGGCAGCATGTAAGTATAGAGCTGAGTAGTGATTGAACCTTGAGTTGAGGTAGTCTCCAGTTTGTTCCAATGGCCCATACCATCTACTCACTTGCCTATCCCAGGACACCCGTGTCATTTATAATGGAGGTGTCTTCTTCTTGCCTTCATCCCATAGTGACTGTGTTCTCTTGCATTAGGCATATCCCGGCTCTCAGCACTTCCCGCAAGTCCCAGGCACGCTGCTCTAAGAACAGTCTCCCATAGTCATGTGCACAATTATTTCCCCTTCCCATCTCTTCATCTGTTTGGAATGCTGCCTGCTCTTCTCAAATATCTCATATCTTTACTTCTTTAAAGATTCATATAAATGATTTATGTCTTCCATGAAGACATGTTAATTTCAAAATCAATTCTATAAGGTTTTATCTGAATTGTTTTACAAAAAAGAAGAGGCCCAGGGAGTTTATGAAATTTTACTGAAGTCATAGAGTTAGCAAGAGGTGAAATTAGGACTTGAATCCATACATCTGATTACAAGAGGCAAATTCAAACACCCTATGACACACCAACACGCAGTCTAGATTCTTCTCTGTTTTTGTTTGTTTTCCTTGTTTACTTTTACATTTATATGATTCCTTCTTAGGTTGCCTTTAAATTCCTTAAACTTCAAGGACTGGCTCCACCACACTATATATTTTCCATTACTTAGATTTGGGTTAAACAACTAGCATTGTCTGAGCATCTATTTTGATCAAAGCAAGTTGTTATAGGTGAAATTTTTTCATGGAATTTAATCATATCAAATCTGTAAGACACTGAGATACATGTATTATTATTTTCACTTTTCATATTTGGTCATGGACAACTAAATCACTAGAGAGTAAAAGACTGAATTTGCATGTGGGGAGGAGGCTGACATCAAGCTCCAAGCTTCTTTCTCTACAAAACCCACTGCCTAGCTTCATACTAGATATAAAGAGGACACGTGGTTAATGCTTGTTAAATGAATAGTTAAAAGAATTCAATGACAATGTAAAAAGTCACCCAAGTAGAGACATATGTTATAAGACAAACTTCTTACAAATCAATCAATTACATGGATATCATCCTGAAGAGAATAAAAACCACAGAAGATTTTGAGAAGGATAAGCTATGGCCTTCAAAAGATTAAATAGTAGAGATATGCAGTGTGACACAAGATGAAAGAGGTTAAGGACAAAGTGGACCGTCAGGAGACAGTTGTAACTCATACGCGATGTGTTAAAGGATGCCCTCGCTACTGGGTCGGGATTTTAAAATGTTTGCTCCTTCCCATACAGCACTCACGCTCTGAATTGGAGTTGGAGAAGAGAGAGAGGTGAAATAGAGCATGTCTTTTTAATCTTTGAATACCTCAAGACCATATTTCCCACACTGTGTCCAAGTAAGGTTCAGGAATACTGGGCTATACCCAGTGAAACAGGTATCTGGTAAAGAAATTCTCAAGGTGTTACTTTCCCATATATCTTATGAATTCCCAAGAGCAAAATACAGTTTATAGTTTTTCCCAAACTTTTGGAACCATAGATTCTCTGCCTCTTCTGACCTCCAAGCGGTATTTATTTCTAGGGTTCAATTTTCCCCAAGCACAGCTGAGATAACACTCTTCAAAAGATTTAGCACAGGGTGCCTGGGTGGCCCAGTTGATTAGGCAACTGCCTTTGGCTCAGGTCATGATCCTAGAGACCCGGGATCGAGTCCCGCATCTGGCTCCCTGCTCGGCAGGAAGCCTGCTTCTCCCTCTCTCACTCCCCCTGCTTGTGTTCCCTCTCTGGCTGTGTTTCTCTCTGTCAAATAAATAAAATCTTAAAAAAAAAAAAATGATTTAACATGGTGCCACAACTGAAGAAGGTGTCTCCTAAATGTTCATTAAATGAAGGTGAGCCTCTTTAAAAGTCAATCTGATTTTACATTTTAATCATGTTGTTTTCACAGTGTCCCTGGCATTTTAGTACTATTGCTTATGTTGTGGTATTTTTTCTGTTAACACACTTATATTTACAATACTTGATCTTGGACTCTTAGCTTTCATATTATGCATCATAAATCCTCCCTATTTGTATACCTTACTTGCCTCTACATTTGTTGACCTATACACACATGGAACACATAAGACATTCTCTTACATTGGCTGGGATGACTCTGAGTTTTGATACACTGAAGTTCAGTGTCTTGCATCACAAAGGCTTATTTCCTCCTCATGTTGAACTGCCCTTACAGGTTGTCTATGACTTTACTTCATAATATCTCCATTCGGAGACCCAGGCTAAGAAGCATGTGTGGAACATGCCAGCCTTCAGACAAAAGGAAAAAAGATCATAGTGAAACCTCACAGTGATCTTAAAACTTATGCTCCAATGTGGCCAACATCATTTCCCTTATACTTCTTTGGACTAAACAAGTCACATGTCTAAACCCCCTGTTAGTGGAAGAGGAAAATATACTCTTCTCATAAGGAGAGAGTAGCAAATTTTTTTTAATTTTTTTAAATATATGATTTATTTATTTGAGAGAGAGTATGTGAATGTGCACAAGCGGGGGAGGGGCTGAAGGAGGTAGAGAAGCAGATTCCCTGATGAGCAAGGAGCCAAATGTGGGGCTTGATCCATCCTAGGACCTGGAGCTCATGGCCTGAGCCATAGGCAGAGACTTGTCTGACTGAGCTACCCAGATGCCCCAGCTATTTTTAACATTATAAGGTCTATTCTCTGCACTGGGTTTCTCCTTTCTGGTCCAGCCCAGATCTTATAAGCAGGTAACAAATTATCAAATCATCCTGGCTTACACTTTTAACAGGTACAGTAAAGAGAGCAGTTACTACAGTTTTATTTTTTTAATTCCACATTTTAATAGACATACTCAACCTTCAGATCCACTCCCCTATGAATCTCCTATTAACTAATATCCGGGACAATTTGCTCCTACTTGGAACATAAGAAGGCCATCACTTCTTCCTCTACCTAAAGCTACAGTGAACTTAAAGAATCACACATTCTTCTTTTAATGGTAGATACCCCATTCTGAATCACTCTCTGATTGCCAAACTCCACTAATGTTGATTCTCTATACAAGAAAACTAAAGAAAATAAGAAAACTGAAAACAGTATTTGTCTTTGTAAAAAGTAATCTTAATCATAAACCTTAAAGTGAACAGTTTACAATTTATGCCTGTTTACTGTGCAACACAATAAGGATTATATGTTCCATAAAAAGTCAGATAAACTGTGCTATAAGTTTTATTTTATCACAACAGTAAACTCTGTTCATATATTTACTTACTGCTTAGGAATCATGAATCATCTGCTCACAACCTAGAATAATAACAATAGTGATGATACACAGCACATGGTTAATAAAGTTGTTCATCTTTACTTTGAACAAACCACAACCCCACTGACAATCATAAACCTCCACCATTTTGTTCAATGTCTAATTGAATAAAAGTTATAGCATTTTCTCTGCAAACACAGATCATATCTTGCATAGTAAATTGTTTAATTCATAAAGTCAATAGGGAAATGTATCGAAGCAAAATAAATACTATCAAGACACAAATTGGTGATTTTCATACAGATTTTAAAAGGATTTGGTCTGATCAAGGTAGGACATTCTCCAGTATTAGATGTTATCTAGGACTATCTTGCCCAATACCAGTGATACCATTTGCCTTTCATTTTTTAAGACTGGAACATCTGGGTAATACATAGAATATATTGCAAATGGTGCCCCCTGGAGTATGAAATTGGTAATATTGAGTCCAACTGTCATTTAACAGGTGCAGAAACTCAGACCCACGGAGAGGAGGTCCTCTGCGCTGACAGCATCATAAGCCTGGCTTTGAGAGGGTAAGTCCCATGAGTAATTGATGTTGGCAAATCCTTCATGCTGTTATTCCTGGAATTCTACACATTTTATCTTGTACCTGTGTCCAAGCCTTGATCCATCTAGAATCCAACTGCTTTAAGCTTCCCCCATCATTTTTTATTCAGTGGTCTCAAAATAAAAAAGAGAGCAGTTTTTAGTAGGGGAACAAATGAGATCTCCCAAGTTTTGGTAGAAGGTACAAGAGGTAATACAGAGCTATGTGAAAACATTGAGGGTAGGGTTGTGGGAGGAGTTTGAACAGGAATCTGATGATACCAACAACAAATTAAGCATTTGCAATATAGACTAAAGTCAGCTCACGCCTAATCTCATTTCCTATACTTCTCACGGGTGTTTTTAATACCTATTCCTATAACTTACATATTTGGTTTCCTCTTACAGTTTGTGAAGACTGAAATACCTATTTTGAACCAAATTTTAGTCTGTTCAAATGATTATTTAACTATTTAGTTGCATTTTATAAATATAAACTAGTGTTTTAGTCTGACAAAGGATGTGTATATCTGGATTCATGACAAAGTTGACACAAATAATACTAGAAAATACGATTTAGGGATAGTGAGACTAGATCAGAAAGACAAAAACCAAACACTAATTTAACTAGATACTATGAAATGGACACTTTATTAACACTTGGGGTTTTTTTCCTCTTTTTATTGTTCTTAATAACAAATCCCCCCAATTTTTAGCTATGCACATGGCATAAAACTATAGAACACATTTCCCAGCTTCCTTTGCAACTAGGTATTGTCATGTGACTAAATTCTGGGCAATGATGTGGAAGTGTTATGTTATGGTTTCATAAAAATGTCCTCAAAAGATAGCTGATGTATGTTCTCTACCTTTTTTCATTATCCTTTCTTCCATTTGCTGGCTGGAATGCAGATGTGTTGGCTGGAGCCTCACAATATGCATCATGTACTGTGTCATAGCAGTGAGTGGAAACTGACCTAAATCTCTGACATCTTTGTGGAGCTATGTATCATTTCTGGATCTCCTACCTCAAAACATTTTTCCATGTGATAAAAATGTCTAAGGTATATAATTTGAGATTCCTCTTATCTCAACTAAACATAATCTGACTGACGTTCCTTCAATTTAGAAATTCAAAACCTAAGAATGAAACAAGAAAGGAACATGCTCCTTTGATTACAAAATCAGTGGTAGACACAGTATTTATACTAAAGCCATTTATAACTTCAAAATCTGTGTATTTTCTCTAGAACATGGAATCTCCTGGTTAGTAGCAAAAATGATTAGAAAAAATAAGAGAATCCAAAGGCAAAGAAAAGGGGATAACTTAACTAGATTTCTTGAGGTCTGAAGCAATCATTCAAACCTTACTCAATACTAATTGCAGCAACCTATCTGCTATGGGTAATAAATAAATAAAGGGAGGAGTCAATGCTAATTCCTAGGCTTTATCCTACATTGACTAAGTGAATGGTAACAATGCTATTTGTATGAGTAGTCATGAGATAGAAAACCAACACACTAGTCAAGGTTCAGTGCGTGAGTCTTCTCAGCCCCTCCAACCCTCTCCCACAATAGCTCCTCTATCTAACCCAGCTGAGTGGGATTCCTTGTTTTTCTAAAATCTGAATACATGATTAATGAACCATTCATATTACTTTTATCAAATGCTGCCTTCTATTGCATTGCACATATCTTATCCATCTCAATGTACTATAATCTTCTAAAATATTATTGTCTTTATATTGCACAATATGTAAAGTGAACACCAAAGAATGTCGGGGGCAGCGTGATCTGCCCCCCCCCCCCGCCATGCTGCAAGCTGCCAAAAACTATGGTGGTACCCATGAATGTACCCTGTGGGCCAGGGCAATATGTCCTTTGTGTCCCTGGGACGTGCACCTGGGAAAGCGCTCATCCAAGGTGTGGAGAGTCATGCCAATCCTTATGAAGCTTAATAATTGTAGGATTGTGGGGGCACAACATACTTACTTTAAAACTTAGTAAAACCTTTACTAACATAAATAGCTTAGATATTGCAACCTCCTGTTTGTGTGACCATTCATTCACTTCCCTATGCTAGGGAGAAGTAAAACATTCTAATAAGATAAGGATTTGCAGGAACCATCTGTTGCTCAGGACATGCCTGCCTGTGATCGATCAGTCTATAGATTAGGATATAATTGGCACATCCTGCTTTATTGTATGGACCCTTCAAAGAAATAGGCACATCCCGTTTTGTTGTGTGAGACCCTCAAGGGCACAAGGCACGTCCTGTTTTTGCAAGGACCCTCAAAAACACTATTGTCACTATTGTCACTCAAGATTGATGATCCATCACTTAAAGAAACTCTTTGATCATATGGTTTCCATCTGAAAAAATATATAACTCTCTGCTATAAATAAAGAGCCCTGAGAACAGTGTTTTCAGGAGATCCCTACACCATCTTTGAAGTTTGGTCTCCTCACCACGAAAGCACCGATTCCTTCTCTCACCCTCAGATCCCGACTTGCTGGGGCTGGCCCCCGGCAAAAGAAAAGTTAAATACATACATCACTAAATGAACACAGATGGCATAGGAAAAATATTTGCAAATCATCTACCTAATAAGGGGATAATATGCAAATATATAAAGAAGTCTTACATCTCAATATCAAAAAGCAAACAATCTGATTTAAAAATTCGCAGAGAACCTAGATAGACATTTTTCTAAAGAAGACATACAAATGTCCAGCAACTAAAGGAAAAGATTCTCGACATCACTGACTAATCATCAGGGATCTCCAAATCAAAACCACAATGAGATGTCACCTCATATCTGGTAGAACAGAAAAAGACAAGAGAAAACAAGTGATGGCAAGGATGTGGAGAAAAGGGAAACCATGAACACTGTTGGTGGTCATGTAAACTGGTGCTTTGGAATACAATATGGAAGTTCCTCAAAAAATTAAAAAGAGAACCACTGTATAATCTAGCAATCTTCTTTCTGGATATATTTCCAAAGAAATAAAATCATTCTCTCGAAGAGCTAATTGTACCCCAATGTTCATTGCAGCATTATTCAAAATAACCAACACATGGAAATAACCAAGATGTCAACCAGTGTATGAATGGGTAAAGAAAATTTGGCATATGTGATATCCCCATCTATGTATTATATATATATATATATATATATATATATATATATATATATATATATATAATATATATATATAATATATATATATATAGGAATATTATGCAGCCACAATGAAGAAGGCAACCCTGCCATTTGCAACAACATGGATGGACCTTGAAGGCACTGTGCTAAGTGAAAGTGTTAGACATGAAGTGACAGATACTGCATGATATCACATATGGAATCTAAAAAAGCCTAACTCGTAGACAATAGACTTTTGGTTGCCATGGGCTAGGGACTGAGGGATAAGGAAATGTAGTCAAAAGGAAACAAACTTTCAGTTATAAGATGAGTAAGTTCTAGGGTCTAAGGCACAGATAATGACTATAGCCAACAATACTGTATTATGTACTTGAAAGTTGCCAGGAAAGTAAGTCTGAAACGTTCTTACCACACACACACCAAAAAGGATAGTAACAAAAATGCTTAAATGTATTCATTGTTTCTGCAGCTTCCAGTCCAGTTTCAACGTAGAGCTAGAGTGGCAATTAAAAATATAATCCTGCAATGTTTTTCCCCATATTAATTCCCTTTACATTTATAATATACTTCAAAATCCTTACCTGGCCGATTGTGCACTGCATGATCTGGAACTTGTTTCTTTACTACTTTTCTCTTTTCCACTTGGTCCTATATTCCAGCCACATTGATCTCCTTTCCTGAAGACCATTCCACTTGCTGTTTCCTCTACCTCGAATGCTGTTCACTCCTTGATGGCAACTTTGCTCAAGTCAACCTCCCCAGCAAGATCTTCCCTGACCTCTACATCTAAATTAGCCTTCCTTTATTCCCCATCTAGTTCCTACTTATGATATGGCTAGTTTCTTTTGTAATGTTTTCACCATATGTGTCTGCTTAACTTATTTATGGTTTCCTTCTCACCACTAAAAATTCACTTTGATGGCAGAAAAATTATTTTTTACAGCATCGTGTCCCCAGCACTTACAAAAAATTTGATACACAGAAAGTATTTAATAAACACTAGAGAGATGAAAAATAAAGGAATAGTTTTAGGGTTTCTAGTCTCACATGCAGGGAGTTTGGAGATCATCACTCCACCCTAACAATTGAAAAGCTGAGCAGATTGAAAAATCAACAACTGTTCTTGGAGCCATAAGGATCCCTGTGTCTGTAGAGGACACAGAACAAACTGCTGTCCTCAAGACTAGAGACAAGACTATGTACAGGGAGTCACAACTTGCCAGAGACTTATGAGCAGAAACTTCTGGGGAAACCAATGCTGAGGTAGGAAAACCTGAACTATAATTCACAAATTGCTGGATGCTCATTATGGATAAGTCTGAGAGCTAAAAGCCCCAGAAGGACTCATTCATAGGGGACCTTCCCAATACTGTAAGATTTACCTCCAGGAGCTTAACCAGATTCCCACAGTAAATAGCAAACAAAATTTCATGTTTCTGGTGAGGAGAGGGGAAGAGGAATCATTTTGCAATACCACAGAGAACTCTGTTCCTAACAAAGCCTGCCCTCAGGAGAAGCTAGTCAAGCAGAGCCTAAACTTGCTGGGATATTACCAGAGGCCAAATGATGCAGAAGAAGGAAAATACTCAACATCAGTCAGCTCTGACCTTCCACATGGCAAAAGGAAAATACACAATTCCAGCCCATGGTAGCTATCCTATCCCACCTAAAAGAGGAGAAATAAACTAAGACACATGTGGGAAGTTCACAGCCCAGAGGCTCAGGCTTAATAAAAAACTGAGACCTATTAATGAGTTAGAAAGTCTTCCCTCCCTCCATATCTCACCCCCACATTACTAAGAGCCAATTTACAGCAGTTCCTTTGACCTGGTGTATTCTGCTTTATGAAGACAAACTACAAGGCACACAAGAAACAAAAAGCACAATTTGAAGAGACAGAGCAAGCATCAGAACCAAACATAGAGGAAATATTGGAATTATAAGACCTGAAAATTAAAACAATGATGATTAATATGCTAAGAGCTCTAACAAGTAAAGTAGATAGCACAGACAAACAGATGAACAGTCTTAAGTGGAGGGATGGAAATCCTATGAGAACTCAAAGACATGCTAGGGATCAAAACACTGTACCAAAAATGAAGAATGCCCTCGATAGGACAGAGCTGAAGACCGAATCTCCAAGCTTGAGGATCTATGAATAGAAACTTCAAAAACTAAAAAGCAAAGAGAACAAAGACAGGAAAAAGAGAACAGAATATCCAAAGACTGGGACAGCTACAAAAAGTGCAACATACACGGACTGGGAATACCAGAAGGAGAAGAAAGAGAGAAAGGAACAGAAGAAATATTTGAAACAATAAGGGCTGAGAATTTCAGTCCCCAGGGTTGGGGGGAGTTGAGGGCTCCCACAATATTGTCAAATTAATGTCAGACATGAGACTGCCTGTTTAACTTGGGTCACTCTGTACACACCCTAGAACCACTTTTCTAGCAACTTTTGTTGTATTTTGTTTTATACTATGTTACCTGAGGTTTTGGATGTTAGATGGTCAAGCAAGCAATATGAGATCAGCTCTCAGGGCTCAAGTATATTCAGTCAGAAAAAAAGTCATTTCAGGGAAGCAATTAGTTCAACTAACTGCTTGACTGCTCTGGTAAAATTGGCCAGTTGTCTGACCTTTAGAAGCTGGGAAGGAATTTTCTTCCCCCCATGACTCTGGCAGAGATATTGTTTCTCTTTTTTCCAATCAAAGGGAGCTTCAGACTCCTGGTGCTTAAGTGACTCTTGACATTTTGTTGCATTAACAGATGCAAGAAAAAGTAATAGATACACATTTGTGGAGTGCATAGGTAGAATCTCTTATTTATTGGATTTAGTAAAAATCCTGTTGTTGAACCTTGAGGGTACCTTTTGGATTTTTAATAAGGCCACTTTGAAGTTGGTCTTCTAATCCTATATAGGAAAATTCAGTAAGTATATTTCACCTGTCAATGAACCATTACCTTTTACTGAAAGTTTGCCATTTTAGCTGCTAGCGATTTCCAAACTCTGGATCCCTAGAATTTTTGAGCAGACTTTTAGGGTCCCACAGGGGAGAAAATGATGCTAATGAGGCAAGGCTTACATTTGCATAGCACTTTACTTTTTATAAAACACTGTTCGTTATTTTAGTGGATTCTTAAAATAATCCTGTGATGAGGGCAAGAGTTAATACCCCATTTTTAAAAATGAAAAAATACAGATTCAGAGATGTTAAGCAACTTTTCTACTGTTACAGCTAATTAGGAATAGATCCAGGCCGGTAATGCAAGTCCCAGTGCCTTGCCTCTAAAGCCAAGGTCTTTTTTGCTGTACTGCACTGTTTCCGCTTGGAGATCAGAAGTCACATACATACTTTTTGTCTATCTGTACCATCTACTGCAGGGTGTGTAAGTGCGTGCATCTGTGTGTGCATGTGTGTGAGTGTACTTAAAAGACTCCATGCAATATTTAATGTGTTTCCAGATTACTTAAAGCACACACATACTGGAATATACAATTTCGTTAAACCAGCCTGACACTTTTGTTTTCATACATTCTTTTTTTTTTTTTTAAGATTTTATTTACTTACCTGACAGAGAGAGAGAGATCACAAGTAGGCAGAGAGGCAGGTAGAGAGAGAGGAGGGAGCAGTCTCCCTGCTGAGCAGAGAGCCCGATGGGGGCCTCGATTCCAGGACCCTGAAATCACGACCTGAGCTGAAGGCAGAGGCTTAACCCACTGAGCCACCCAGGCACCCTGTTTTCTTACGTTCTAGGAGCTGGTAAATACCTGTATCATTAGACCAGGAGACATTATCAAATGTGTTTGAAAAATGCCTATTAGGCCAAATTCAAATAATGGGTCCAAGGTCATTTAGCCAGCCTGTGGTGGAGCTTGAATTTATCCAGGCTTGACACTGTCTTCAGTGATGCACATTTTTGGGTGTTTGATACAAATAAGGGAGAGAAGCACAGGTTTTTGGAGAGGAATCAATTAATAGAGGACATTTAAGAACAGTGTGTGTGTGTGTGTGTGTGTGTGTGTGTGTGTGTGCGCGCGCGCACGCATGCACACACGCGCCTGTCAAAGTATCTGCTCTATAATAGTCACTTTGGGCAAGACTGGCTTTTCGGGAACTCCATTAGCTCTTCGGTGAGTAAAGTTCCTTGTATGAAATCCTACGGTGAACCCACCTTACACAAAATCTCCTTGTAGAGCAAATTGGGTTTTAGCAAAAGCTCAGGGCGCTTGTTCAAAAGGACAGCAGGAGTACTGTAGAAGGTTTTTTAAAAGGACATGTGTCAACACCAATAGAAGAAGGAGATCTGGTAGCTTTGAAAGAGAATATTTTAGAAATAATAGGAAAAAGTAGGTCAGGACCCACCGGAGCCAGAACCTGTCTGTCATCATGCTCATTTACTTTTGTGTCCCTCTACAAATCCTGATGGCCTCAGGCCACACTTAAAGATTAGCCAGAACCCTCAAGTAAAGGGCAGTCACATTTTTGGCAGAGGTAAGAGCCTGCCAAGCAGCTACCCAGCCAAGGAGCCTGGGGTTGTCCCACAGCTGTATTTTTGCACTGTGTATTTTGCATTTTGGATGTCGTGTCTTGCTCAAGTCTCTGTAATGTGCAATTTCAAATTCTCTAGACTGAAAGTCAGCAAACCACCACCCACCCTGTGTTTTTTCACTCTAAGCAAACTAGGAATGATTTTTACATTTTTAAAGACAAAACAAAACAACAACAAAAGGATAAATAAAATTCAAATTTTGGTGTCCATGAATAACATTTAATTGGAACACAGCCATGCCCATTCACGTATGGTGTTCTGTACCTGCTTTTGTGCCACAATGGCAGAGCTGGGGAGGTGAGACAGACACATAATGCCCAACAACCTACACTATTTACTAGCCAGTCCATTAGGAAGTTTGTCAGCTTCCGCTAGACTGACTATTCTCCATGGATGTCTCATTTCCTAAGTCCCCTACCTGACCTACCTGCTCTGACCTCGCTGGAACCTCCAATTCTTACCTCATATCTTAGGCTTTTCTGAGATCCCTTGTTCTTGTCCCCCACTCTCATGTCCACATCACCGACACCCCCGCATCACAGCACAATATTGTTAAAAAATAGATCTATAGTTTTATTCAATTAGCGTCTGATTTGCTAAGGGAAAAAAAATCCCTTTCTGCCTCATGGCTCCTCATGGCTTAATTAACACATTAGCAGCTACTGAAGACACCAAGGTACCATGATACAGTGTTGGTGTTTGCCCATGTCTGTCACGATTGTCCCCCACCGCGCTCAGGGAGATGGAACATTCCTTCAGAGGGGAGTCCCACAGCAAAGCAGCTGGTTATGAGACCTAAAAGAGAAGGAAAAAGAGACATCTTCCAAGTCTGTCTTCTTGGTACTGAGAAAAAAACTTAATTGTCTGTGGAGAACCAAAGAGTAAAAGCAATAATTTTTTTTTATTTATTTATTAGAGAGTGCAGTAGGGGAAGGGGCGGGGAGAGTGGGAGAGAGAATCTTTTTTTTTTTTAAGATTTTTTAAAAAGTTTATTTGACAGAGAGAAACATAGCCAGAGAGGGAACACAAGCAGGGGGAGCGAGAGAGGGAGAAGCAGGCTTCCTACCCAGCAGGGAGCCCGATGTGGGACTCGATCCCAGGTCTCCGGGATCATGACCTGAGCCGAAGACAGTCATTTAACCAACAGAGCCACCCAGGCACCCAAAAGCAATAATTATTATTTTATTTTGAACACTATGTTCCAGTCACTGTGCTTTACAACTTGATTGCCATTGTCACACTCATCAAAATTTCCCCATATAGTAGGCATTGTGAGTATTTTACTAGTGTGAAACCAAGGCAAGGAGGGGGACACGCAGATACTAAACACAAACCTAGAACTAAGACTCATGTCTCTTCCACACCACAGCCTCGGGCACTGACCACCACACTGCGCTGCCTCTTCGACTCCTTTTAGGATCTGGTTAAGAAAGTGGGAATGGGTTCTCCCCACCCTAAAGATGGGGCTAAATGTGTATGGGTTCATAAGGAAAAAGCTAATGAGGATGGGCCTGTATCTCTAAAACCAATAATACATTATATGTTAATTAATTGAATTTAAATTTTAAAATGTTTTTTTTTAAAGATTTATTTATTTATTTATTATAGATATCACAAGTAGGCAGTGAGGCAGGCAGATAGAGAGAGAGGAGGAAGCAGGCTCCCTACCGAGCAGAGAGCCCGATGTGGGCCTCGATCCCAGGACCCTGAGATCATGACCTGAGCTGAAGGCAGAGGCTTTAACCCACTGAGCCACCCAGGTGCCCTAAAAATGTCTTTTAAAAAAGAACAATAGGTAAAGTGAGTTCTGTCCTGCATTCTATAAAAGGAGAATTTTACTGTTACTGTTCACTGTGAAATTCAATACAAAGTTAGTCTGTCTGGGGTCTCATCCAAAGGAGGATTATCTTCAAGGGTCTGAAAGTCCTTATGTCTCTCAGCTGCTCTGCAAAGGCAGGAAGTATATACAGTCACAGTCCGTAAGATGGGTGCAATGGGAAGACATGTCAGAATCCTCTTGATCCACCCATTCCTTTTATAGATGTGGAGATTAAGGCTCAAAATGGAAAGGTGACCAGCCTGGTGTCATACAGCTCTTGTTAGTGGTGGGTGCCAGATTGAGTGGCAATTTCCAGTATGCTATGGACTGTGATAGAGTGACAGGACGTGGACTTTGGATGCAAATAGATCAGGGTAAGCACCCTCTGGGGAGTTGGCCTGACAGCTGGTAGTCAGCACATCTTCTCCTCTGGATACCCTTGGCATCTCCAGGAGTGCAGAGACCTTATCCCTTCTGATACCTTAACTCAAGGTAGTTCATTGGATTCCACTGATGATAATTACCACTGGCACAGGATTTTATGTGCTAATGTCTTCACAGCAATGATTATTTACTGCCAACAAGGAGGAAATCTCAGTGGAAAAAAAGTAAAGAGACTGGATCTAGGTCATCCAACGTGGCAATGTCCTTCCTCCCCCCTAGAAAGACTCCCAATAAAAAAAAAGGAACACCATCATGGATTCTCATAGTTCTCCCCAGAAAGGCATGCTCCTTTCTTCCTTGGGAGTTTACCTACCATAAATAAAGTTTCTGTGCCACCATGGCAGAGTTGAGTGTCTGTGACAGAGACACATAATATGTAGCAACCTAAGGTACTTATCATCCTGCCCAGGATAGACTACCTCTGTTCATGGGCTCAATGACCATTCGTGGAATATATATCGTTTTCAGTTCCTTATGAACAAGCCTTCTCCCAATTTTCCAAATCAACTTGAAATGGATTCTATTGTACTTACATTAGCAAAGTTTATATGAGTTCTTAAGAACAGGAACTGTTCTTATTTGTTCAACAAACATGATCACACTCCTAAAATGTCCATGAAGTTTTTTTTACTGGAATTTTGAGAAATCCTCACAAGAACCCTGTGAGATGGGCATCATTAGCTCCATGTTGCACATAAGGAAACTGAGGCTCTTTAATGGTGAGATAACTTACAAATGTCACAGTAACAAAGAGGCAGTCAGAATTCGAATAGTTTGCCCAACAAAATGATTGGTCAGGTAGAATTATTCTCATTTACCAAAGAGGAGACTAGAGCACAGAGAGCCAGAAACCACTTGCTCAAGCTGTGCGCTCAATAATCCGGAGAGTCAGGATTCATGTTTGGGTTTTCTGATTAAATTCTGGAGCTCCTTCTGGTGTTTTATCAAATGCATCACAGACATCTTCATACCTACTAATTTTAGTAAATAATATTTCTTTAGGAAATGATTGCTAGGAATACAGAGATAGGTTTCTGAAATCCCATTATCCTTGGCATCTAAATTATATACATATTGTTCATGATTGGGGGTGGAGATAAGCGGGAAGATTTCTGCCATGGGCAAGATAACAACTATCCCAATTGGAGATCTTCAATTTTGTAGTTTCTCTGGAGATGTAATCTGCATTCTGGGCCTATAAAAACCATTCTGGCTCCTCGTATAATAATTCCGATACCTTTGTAATAATATTTCTTTTTCATTTCCCTGCAAATAGAAATGCATTGCTTAACCAGACCATTTTTATTTACCTTGTGAATCATATATGAGAAAAACATAGCCATTTGAAAGCAGCACAGTATTTCCTGGGGGCCTCTCAGTGGGGGGATTACATGATGCGTCAGACTTGATGGCAGATGAAGCACAGAGGGTCTGCTGAAGCACCAAATCCCATTTTGGGAAGTCTGTTTCAGTGAAAGATTGCAAACAAGCCATTATTTTGTCAGTTGGAACAAAAGCCCTGATTAAAAATTAAAATACATTCTGTACTGATAAATATACAGCTGCCTAATTACTTGTAAGATTTATATTTTGTGGTGTTAGTTCCCTCATAATGGTTATTTCTTACTCCCTATAAACCAGAACACAACAAGCCTGACAGTGACAAGCTTCAATAAACATTTGGTTGTCCCTTTTATTAGATAGACCAGTTCCTTATTATTAATGTTTTCAAAATCCCATTTTAAAATATTTCACCAGGACAGAACTGTGTCCTTTCCATCAAATGGCATTTAATGTGAGAGGAAGTATATATTTAGACACTTAATTATGACTAATTCAAAATTTCTTTTCTGCCAACTGGATCTTCTAATTTGCCATCACCTCACTTCCCTCAACATTCATACACGTCCACACATGAATGAACCACAAAGCAAGAAAAACACTAAAATAAGTAAGATAAAACAGAATAAAATAATAGCTTCCAGGGGCTTCAAGGAACTTTTGGAGGCCAGGCTGAAAGGTAAATGGAAGCCATGATTGAAGGGAGATCGTAAAAATGATTCTGTAGGTTCCTTGATTATAACAAACGTGTCAGTCTGGTGTAGAATGTTGGTGGTGGAGGAGGGTGTTGGGAGCTGGGAGAGTGGTTATGTGGGAAATCTCTACTTTCTGCTGAATGTTTCTGTGAACCTAAGAGTCTCCAAAAAGTAAAAAAGAAAGTTAAAAAGAGAGTTCAAGAAAGGGCTCTAGGTTTTATTGATTTAGTGGCTCAGTGGCATCATCAAGGACCTTGTTTCTTTCCACCCCATCCCTTCTCTGTACCATCTTTTTTGTTTTTTTAATCTGACACAAAGAGAGAGAATGAGAAAAAGCACAAGCAAGGAGAGTGGCAGAGGGAGAGGGAGAAGCAGGCTCCCCACTGAGCTGGGAGCCTGACACTGAAGTTCCATCGGGCTTTATCCCAGGAACCTGGGATCATGACCTGAGCATAAGGCAGATGCTTCACCAAATGAGTCACTCAGGCACCCCCTCTGTACCATCTTCAGTAGCCTCCAGGTTTGCCTCTGGGCTGGCTCCTCTCACAAAACAAGACAGCTGCTGGAATTCCAAACTTTACCCCCACACAAGACAACAACCTGAGACAATTGTACAGTGTTCCCTGAGTCTCCTGCCTAAGAGGACAAACCCTTCACATGAACTGTCCTTTGGGCTTCTGGCCAGAACTGGATCACAAGCACATCCTAAACAAATCGCTGAATAAAAAGATTGAAACCACCATGTTAAATCAGAATTTACCCCATTTACCCAGAGTCATGTGGGGAATAGGTAGACATTTGAACTTAAATCATGGTTCTCTTTGGTGTGAAGATTGGGAAATGAATATTCAAAGAGAGACCAACAATTTCCACTACTGAGATACTACTAGAAATAGTTACTTCTCCCCTTTCTCTCCTGTGATGCCCACAAGCAAGAGCCCACATGAAGTGGGTCCCACAGGTGACTGAGGTAGTGAGCTATACCCAAACTGCGGAGAGGTGAAAGGGGAGACAAAGAGGGCAATTTTTGTTGTTTATATCTCTGAATGCCCTGTAGACCAAACTGCCATCACAAAGCTTTTGAAGAAGACAATTTTGTAAAGTGACTTTTTTCTTTAAAACTTATTGGCCTACAATGTCCAAAGCTGCAATTTGCGTTGTCAATGACCTAGCCAGGGTTTCTGCTGTCTCCTTAAAACCGTGTTGTATCCAACACTGTCCCACTAGTGACTATCTCATCAGAAATCTTCACCATGCTGTTCTGACCTGTCCTTGTAACCTCATACCTTTAATGACTCCCTAGACTTAGAGGATAGACTCCAATCTTCAAAGTTCCTCACTTCTGCAGCAGAACTGCTCATTCCTATGTCAAGGAGTATACAAAGCCACATGACAATGGAAACATCTTCCTACAGCAGCTTTCAATTTGACCACACATCTGCACACAAAAATATGCATAAGTCTGTATCTCTGTGCTTCTAATTCAGTGGAACTGAGGTATTTCCCAAACCCCAAGAATTAGGCAATGGGTGATATTTGTATTTATCAGAGCAAACATGGCTATCTTATGGAATAATGTGTGAAACTGATCCTTTCTAAAATAAAACTATGATCAGTCAAAGAAATGCTTTTTGAATTTTCTGTAAGAATTTTTTATAGCTACTTCAGGTTATCACCCTAAAGATATTCCTAACTCTTATTGGCCATTGGAGGATATTTAAGGGAAAGTTTGAAACGCTTCTCAGGTAAGGAATAAACTCAATGTTCCTCCATAGGAGCCGTGGCAGGTGGAGAAGAGTTTTATGATGACTGTATGAAAATTCATTATGCAGCCACTGCCTAATAGCCTGAACTTTCAGTCTTAAGAAGGTACAGATGTTTTTTATGATTTAATAAAAATTCCTTCTTGAAGTTTACATTATCAAGTTGCAATATTACACTCTTCTGTCTTCTCGACCTTTCTGCAGCTGGTTCACTGTTTGTCCTTAAAACTCCTCACTCCACTTATTCTGAATAAGGAAGGATGCTGTGTCATAATCCTCAATCAATCAACATAAATAAAACAATTCAGCACAGATGTGACCTGAATATACATTTAGAGTCTGCTAATTGCACAAAGCAGTATCACAAGGTTTCAAGGTCAGACAAACCAACAATGAATTTACTCTGTGGAAAATACAAAGGGGTCCGCACTGCTGCTTATTATTGTAATTGCTCATTTGCCGAGTTTTAGAGGGCTTGCCACTCTGCAGATATTCCATAACCATACCAATTGCTTTTTCCTCAGGTAGCAATAAGAGTAATGTGAAACAAACAAACGGGCCCAAAATATTTAATTGCAGGAATTAAATGTTAACCAATCTACCTGCAATTTCCTGAAAAGCACTAATAAGGCAATCTGAGAGACAACTGCCCTTCCTCCACAGGAAGATGGCCTTCCCTGAAACAGTGGGACTCCTTAGAGCCCCTTTATACTTGCTAGATGGGATTCTGCACAATTCATGAGTCATGGACTAAAGCCAATTAGATCTTCACATTTCCTCTGTTGATTTTTGTTATTTAACAGTAGGTAAGGAAAAGATTTGGTTGCTACAAAGCTACAGGAAGGTAAATTCAGTTTAGCCTAAACCCTCGTAGAGATGGAGAAAAATGGGATTCGGTCAGATGAGATTTGAAATCCGGTTTTAACTCCTTATTAGTGATGGATTCTTGAACACATATTTAACTTAGCCTGTGATGCTTCATCTTTGTGATACAGATTAAAAACTAGCACCTGATTCTGATTTCCAACAAGAAGCAGAATTAGCGCAGACTGCTGAGTTCTCCTGAGATCAATGGTAGTTTGGGGAACTACTGAAACTTTTAGAAACCTAAGAAATAACAAACAACTATGAGAAATACTTGGAGGCACAGAGAGATATTTGAAATACCATGTAAGCAGGACATGGGGAGGGACACAAGGCAACTTTTGAAGGTGTTGTATTTGTCTATTACCTTACTGTAGTGATGGTAACATGAGTGTATACATATATCCAAACCCACCAAATCACATGCATTAATTATGTGAATTTTTGATATACCAGCCATACCTCAATAAAGCTAAAAAAAAAACAAAAAAAAACCAAGAGAAAGCAGTGACCTAGATAAGAGATACCATCAGGGGCAGAGATCTTAAACAGAATAAGACATTTTATACTAAATGTTATATATATATATATATAACAAAAGAAATAATGGAAGCTGTCTAGTTATAACTATTAGTTATATAAATATAATTTTTGAAATTAACACAATACAATGTAGCCAAAAATTAACTTTACCCAAAAAGAAGTTTGGCCCTTGGGGAATAACCAAGTAACAGGCTTGGAATTTCCCAAATGATGGGAGTGTCTTCGTTATTCCTGATGGTCCCCTGAAATTGTTTATGCTAATAAGATGACTCGGGGTAGAAGCTGTCCATACCAGAAAAATCAATCATTTGATTAGAAGGTTGGAGTTTGAGCCACATGAAATCAGCCCAGCTTCTGGGGAGTAGGGGGACAGAGACTGAGTTCAACCATATGAGCAATAATTCAATCAATAATGCCTATGTAGTGAAACCTCAATAAATACTCTGGATACTAACACTAGGGTGAGCTTCCTAGGTTAGCAATACTCTGAATATTATCTCATGTCAAAGCTGGAAGGGTAACCCATCCCTAAGGACACACAGAAGCTTTGCATTCAGGAGCCTACCAGTCCCAGATTCTCCTCTGCTTCTCTTCTTTTACTGGGTTCTTATTTTTTAACCTTTTTCATAATGAAACATCAATCATAAGTACAATACTTTCCTGAGTTTGATAAGTCATTCTAGTAAATTACTGAATCTCTAATTGTCCATGGTGACCCTTAAATTTGTGACTAGCTAATCTGAAGTGGGGGTAGGTAGCTGGGGGAACCTCTGAACTTGCAGCTAATGTCAAAAGTCTTAGTCAGATTTTGCAGTATGGATGACTGTGCCCTTAATCTTGCAGTTTGGCTAACTATAAGTAAGTACATTGGTAAGAGATGTGGAGTGAATATAGTGAAAGAGATTTGTGGGCAGGAACATTGTATTGAGAACATGGTCCAGAAGAAGAGCAGGCAAGGTTAAACAAACAGAAACTGATAAATGATAACATCTAAATAATGAGTCACAGAAGGAAAAATTAAATAAATAGAAGGAAATACTTGGAGGGGTAATTGAGCTAAACTTCTCAAAATAACAGGAAGGAAGGGAGGGAGGGAGGGAATAAGGGAGGAAGGAAGGAAAGGAAAGAAGGAAAGGAGGGAGGGAAGGAAGGAAGGAAGGAAGGAAGGAAGGAAGGAAGGAAGGAAGGAAGGAAGGAGGGAGGGAGAGAGGGAGGGAGAGAGGAGGGACGAAAGGAAAGGAAGAACACCCTGTGGAATGTCAAGCAAAAATGAGAAAGAAAATCATATTAGAGGAAAATGTAAAAAAATCAAAGATAATTAGAAAATTCTAAAATCTCTGGAGACAAAAGAGGACATCACATTCAAAGGAAAAGATCATACTGACCTCAGATTTTTTTTAAAGATTTTATTTATTTATTTATTTATTTATTTATTTATTTATTTGAGAGAAGAGAGAGAGAGTGAGAAAGAGAGAGCAAGAGTGGGGAAAGGGCCAAGGGAGAGGGAGAAGCAGCCTTCCCACTGAGCAGGAAGCCCAACACAGGCTTGATCCCTGGATCCTGAGATTGTGGCATAAGCTGAAGGCAGTTGCTTAACCAGCTGAGCCACCCAGGCACCCCTGACCTCAGATCTTTTTTTTTTTTTAATATTTTATCTATTTGTTTGGCAGAAAGAGCCAGTGAAAGAAGGAACATAAGCAGGGGGAGTGGCAGAGAGAGAAGCAGGCTTCCCACTGAGCAGGGAGCCCAACTTGGGGTTCGATCCCCGGGACCCTGGGATCATGACCTGAGCTGAAAGGCAAACGCTTAAGGACTGACTAAGCCACCCAGGTGGCCCTTGACCTCAGATCTTTTCAATAGCAACACCAGAGATGAGAAATTAATGAAGAAATATTCTTAAAGAGTTAAAAGAAAATAGTGTTTTGAACCTAGAATTTTGTATTCTGCCAAATTATTGTTCAGATGTGTGTGTGTGTGTGTGTGTGTGTGTGTGTGTGTGTGTGTGTGTGTGTGTTAAGAGGGTAGATTGGGGAGCCTGGGTGGTTCAGTCAATTAAGCGTCTACCTTCTGCTCAGATCATGATCCCAGAGTTCTGGGATCTAGTCCTGCATGGGGCTCCTTGCTCAGCAGGGTGCCTGCTTCTGCCTCTGCCTGCCACTCCACTTGCTTGTACTCTCTCTCTCTCTGACAAATAAATAAAAAAAATTTTAAGTTATTTATTTATTTGACACAGAGAGAGAGACAGCGAGAGAGGGAATACAAGCTGGGGGAGTGGGAGAGGGAGAAGTCGGCTTCCCGCTGAGCGGGGAGCCTGATGCAGCCGATCCCAGGACCCTGGTGTCATGACCAGAGCCAAAGGCAGACACTTAATGACTGAGCCACCCAGGAACCCCTAAATAAATAAAATCTTAAAAGAAAAAAAAAGGGTAGGTAAACCTCTCTAGCAGATAAAAGCTTCAGAAAATTTGATGCATAATTACTTCATTGAAGCCATTTGGGAGAAAAAAATTAAATAGGAGAAACAAATCAAGATGTTGTAATACAGCTCTCTCTATATTAAATTATTGTTAATATAGAGACATAATATAATTCAGTTTGTAGCTGTCAAAAAAAGACTTTTTTATTTCCATAATAATGTAGTACTTAAAAATCTGTATATTAATATTCTAGAATTTGAGAAAAGGGGAAATAAACAGCATGCAAAAATTTGTGTCTAACAGTAAAGTATATACAGTATCAATGCTTAACAAAAAAATGAGAAGAAACAAAAAACAGGTAGGATAACTGAATAATAAACAAAGGTAATAGAAATAAATCCAAATATATCAATAATTATAATAAATATAAGAAGAATAAGCTCAGCCATTAAAAGACAGAGATTATCAGGGTGGGTTTAAAATATATATGAATAGAAGAAACAGACACACTTAACCCTTAGGAATTTGGAAAAAAAGATGCAAAAAGAGGTATCATCCAGACTCTAAAGAAAAATATTCTAGTATATCTCTGTTTATATTAGACAAAGTGAGATTTAAATTTTAAACATCTTCATTAGGAATAGAGAAGTTTCTTACACATTGATAGAAGTTTCCATTCACCATGATGGAAAATATAATTATTTTAAATATATATACAACTAAAAAATGGTTTTCTATTTGTTATAAAATAAATGATAGAGTACAGCTATAAATATATAAGTTCATCATTAGAATGGGAGATTTAACTGTGACTTTCTCATTACTAATTGATCAATCAGATCTAATAAACTATGTAAAAGATTTAAACAAATTACAAAGCTTGACCTATACATGGACATAAGTAGAAAGCTGCATTCAACTAGTTCAGAATAAACCTGCTTCTCAAGAATATAACTAACTTTATACAAACTCATCATGTACTAGAATATAAAGCAAGCCTCCATAAATTTCCAAGAATTAATTATAAAAAGTAATAATTTCCTACACATTTTGAAATTCAGACAAAAATGTACCTAAATAACTCATGAGGGGTATCAGATCATATCACAAGGAATTTTTAGGGAGTGAAAGTATTATGTATGATATTGTAATGATGGATACATCACATTTTACATTTGTCAAATCCATAAAACTACATGAGACAAAACAGTGACCTCCTAACATATGGAATTTAATTACTAGGAATGTGTCCACATTGGTCCATCAGCTGTGACAAGTGAACCACACTCATACAAGATGTTAATGATAGGAAAAATAGGATTGGGAAATAATAGGAAATAGGAGAATAAGATTCTTAGCTACCCAAAAGAAAAACCACAAATGTACATCAGGAAACATGTGTAAGAATGTTCATGCCAGTACTTTTTATGTTAGCAAAAATCATTAATAGTAGTATAATGAAGTAAATTATGTTTTTTATAGAATGAATTAGTACACAATACTAAAATTCTATGAATTACAACTACACAGACACACAAAGAATAAACCTTAATAATATAATATTGAGCAAACCAAAGTAAATGCCAAAAGATTACATTCAACATTATGAGCTTTTTATACAATTGAAAACAAAGCTCTGTGTTAGAGATACAGACATCTATGACAAAACTATATTTGTATCTGGAACCCAATAAAAAAATGGGGGTAATGATGCCTAATTGGTAGAGTTTAAGGATCAGAAAAATACATACATAATGAAGCAGCTAGCATGCGGTAGATGCTCAACCCACAGCAAGTCTCTTGATTATTGTGAAACTGTTGGTATGAATGTTGAAGAGAAAATGGATGCATTTCAGAATAAAGGACCACATAATAATTGGCTGGATTTAGGTCAGCCATGGGAAGAGGACTTATTAAAGGTCCTTCATCAACAACACACCCTCTTTCTGTTTATCCCTGAGAACCCTTCTATGCTGGCATATCTAATTGACCAGACTCTGTCCAAGATCCTGAAAGAGAATGCTATGCTTTTCTTCTCTTCTCTGGTGAAATACTGGTTTTAAGAATAACAAAAGCCTGATCAAAGTGATTCAGGAAAATTTGTCATTATGGTCAAAAGACTTCTGTCCCTCAGATAGCTATCTTCCTCTCTGAAGCCCAATCCGTAGAACAGATGTGTTCTGTCTCCAGATCTTGCTGCTATAGCAGCAACACCCATGATCCCAAACATCAAAGGAGACATAAAAACCTCTTGTCTCTCAGTATCTCTCCAGGAAAATAAAATCACATCTATATATGCAAACATAGCAAACGTAGCTCTATAGTTGAGTAGAGCATACCATAGTGTAGGATATGTGGGAAAAAACCACACGGAACCACAGGGATTCCAAATCCCCTTCCATTTTGAACCTAGCAACTGAAAAGAAAATTGAAACAGGCCAGACATTTTGCTGTGGCAAGCCAAAACTGCACTGATGAAGCTGAGAGGCACAGAGATGACTTAGTTTCTGATGTGAGCAAAAAAACTAAAACTACCTACCATTAATAATAATGAGAGACCCTGAGAAACTCACAGAAACTTAGATTCCTTATCCTTAATAAAAGTCAAAGTGTAAGCTAACTTATTAGAGAAATTAGGAAATAAGTATATCCTTGATCCCAAATATGAGGAAAGACAATAACTTAGAAGAATAACACCCCAAAACAAAAGAAACAAATAAATAAATAATAGACACCAAGAACAGCTTCACTGATCCTGTAACTCTCCTCCAGAAAGACTATACTGGTGAGGACATGAAGTCAATCCCTACCCCTAGTCATGTTCTTGTTTTTGTTTGTGTTTTCAATCTCCCTCTCCCAGCACAGGGCACTTTTCTCATTTTTAACCCACACTGCCTCCTTCTTAGATGTATTTCCCATATCACTGAACATAGGATCCCAGGAACCCAAAGCCAGAAACCCTGCAAGTCATGCATGCTACTTTCTCCCTCAGCTCCACCCAACCATCTAATCAATCACCAAATTCCGCTGACTCTGTCACCTTCCTGCTTCTTGAATCTGTTCATTCATTGTCCTCACTGCTACTCTTTCATGCTACCTCTTGCCTGAATTACCGCAACTATCTCCTGGGCTCTTTGCCCACTCTTTTGCCCCCCTTCAATCCATTCTCCAAAAGCAGCTAGTAAACTTGCTGGAATGTACATCAGACCCTCACTGACTCCCCAACAGTAAAATGATCACATGTGAATTCCATGGCTTAGCCTTCAAGACCCCAAATGAGCCAGCCCCTGCTTAATACCCCACCCTGTCTCTCTCCACAGCCCTCCCTGCACTCTCATTTATGTCTAAGCCAGCACTGCCCAAGAGAAATATAATAGGAGCCATACCTAAAAGGGAAAAAAAAAGAAACAAATCAAGTGAATTTTAATAAAATATACCCCAAATATTATTATTCCAACATATCGCATTAGCCACATTTCAGATGTTCAGCAGCCACACGTATCTGATAGTACGACTCTAAGACCCTTGCATTTTCTTCAGTCTTTCCCAAGCTACCTCTAGCTTGAATTCCCTCCCTCCCCATTTACATCCCACCCCACTGTGGTTACTGTTCTTCCTCCATCGCCCCTTCCTGACTCACCTCTCCAAATTATGTCTCTCTCATGGAGTCCTCTCCAATCTCCATCAGACTGAAACATGAACCAGAAAAAAAGGTCTTACTAGTTTGAACCACTACATTTTTAAGACATTTTTTAAAGCAGCTAGTGTTACTTATGCTGACTAAATAGCATTCAATAAATATTTGTTGAATAACTGAATTGGGTTAGTAGATGATATCATTTCATTTAATGCAAAGTCCACAGTGACTTCTGCCAAAACAAAAAAATATAAATAAAATAAAATAAAATTAAATTAAATTAAATTAAAAATTCAGGACTATACAGTCCATGAGAGTCTATAGCACTTGTATCTGAATCATTCACCACTGACTGCTCAGAGATCAGCACATGCCTGGAACAAAGTATGTGCTTAATAAGCATTTATTGCTATTTTTCCTAAAAGGGATTTGTGAGCTTCGTAAATGACTTAGAGTTTCATAACTCTTCTTTAAGCCTGATTTTATGTAGAGATACATATTTCGTGGAATTATAGTTGATTTTCCTTTTGCCTTTATACTTTCCTTTGTTTTTCAACTTATACCTGAGTCATTGTTGCATTACAATCACAAAAAAAGGAAAAGTTATTTTGAAGGAATTACTTAATCAGTGTCAGATATTTATAAGAAAACCAAAAAAGTATTAATATTTTAAGTGAAAAAGCAAATACTAGAAATACCAAGAAATACATTCAGAAGCATTAGATCTAACAATGACCATTATGAAAGGATTCTATCAGGAAACAATTCAAGCAAATGGTACCATAAGACACAATTACAAGAAAATTCATCCTCAAGCTTCTCTTCTCTGTCTTACTTCATAGCAAAAAATAAAATATTCTGGGTCATTTAAGCTTCTGGAAAATTAGTTTCTATCACCTGGTCGCAGAACACATGATTTAACATTGTGATCCTTAATGTACTAAAGTAGAATACACCGTGCCTTTTCACCAGAAACAGGAATTAAGGAAGGTTACAATGTCTATTTGAGATTCGGAGAGATAATCAGGAAACGATAAGGAAGGGAAGTTGAAACTCAGAAAGGATGAAGGAATCTGGTAGATTAGACACGGAGTGCTTTGATTTAGCATCTTGTTCAACCACTCAGCCTCTTATTCCCTCAGGAGTATTTATCTTTAAGTTTTGTGGGAAGAGTGTAAATTGCACATAGGAATTAATTAATTTAATGCTTCAGCGTCCTTTCTAATCAGATTATAAATCACTGTCTCAGACAGTATCTCTTATAATCATGACATCTCTAAGAGGTAAATTTGTAGATTAGGATATTGATTAAATGTGGGGAGGGGAGAGACATAAAATCTTAGGGATGACTGCCAGAGTTTGGCATGAGCAATTGGATGGCTAATGGTGCCATTTACTGTGGCAGTCTGCACATCCTAATGTGTATAGGAATCACCTGGAGAGCTTTTAACTATTTCAGTTCTCTGGCCCAACTCCCTAAAATTCTGGCTCAGTAGATTTATAGGGAAGAGCCCGAGAATTTGAATTAAAAAAATTTTTTTCAAGCACTCCTGGACAATACTGATGCAAATGTATAGAGGATTACCTTTATAGGTATTTATAATCAGAGAGACCCTGAATGAGAAATATATTTGGGGAAAAGTCCTGAGTTTTAGGGCCAGAACATTCTGCTGATGTGAATCTGAATAACTTTTTCCCATCTGCATTCTCATCTAGCCTCAGAAAAGAATGAGCATTGAGAAGCACATGGCCCAGACAAGGAAGGACCCCCAAACCATGACAATGGGGGTAGCCTTAGAAATCCAGGAACTATGTGGGCTTAGCAAAGCTCAACCCCAAAAGGCTGCATTTCCAAACCCTGCAAAGGGAAGGAAAAGATGGATTAAATATAAGAAAACAAGGCAAATGGCCTGACAGTAATGTGAGCGCTGTCACTATTCATTTGCAATCCAAACACTTGAATATCTGTTCTGTGTGCTTTATAGTATTTTCTTTTCATTGAACTCCTAGCGTGATTTCATGCATACAAAGAATGACAAACAGTGTTGGGGGAGAGAGGAAAGGAGGGACACACAGAAGCAAAATACGTAGTTGAAACAGCCCTACAGAGATTCCCAGCAAAAAAAAAGCAAGCTGCTGCTAAGAAACATGATCTGAACTTGAGGCATAGAGAATAGAACCAAGGCTCAAAGTTGAATTAACCTAGCCCTTGGACAACAAGTATTTCCTCCAGTAGAAATTAGTTGTAGCTGAAGGAAAAGCTATGTTGCTTATGGTTTTAAAAGTTCTGGGAAATAATGGTTTATCCTTTCATTTCAACATTCAAAGATGGTAGCCTTAAAAGGGCTGTAAAATATCACTTTTGAATACCCCTATGGGTGCAAAGCACTCCTTAATTTCCATGAAAGTATAACTTGGGCAATTTTCTCAATTTAAGGGAGTGCTAGAAATGTATAGAAGCCATATAGGAGATGATGATCTGCCTCTCTGGGAATTTTTCTCTTTGAGGAAAAATGGACCAAATTATGAGGTGCTATTAACAGCCACCAAGGAGAAAAACTTTGAATAAAATTCACAGAATGTACCTATAATGTCTTCACACTCAGTCATTTTTTACCAATTTCTCTTTTAATGGTTCAATACAATTCCATTGCTTTCGGCATTAAGAAGCTTCATTAACATATTTCTACTTTCATTGAATTCTAAAACCAAAAAGATAAGGTTGAATGGTATCCAAGAAAAAAATACTTAGTGTATTTCCACTCAGCAGCCACTCAGCACCTAACCCTGTCAAATGTTTAATACATCCTCACACCAACATGCTGTTTTCAAAATCATACATTTCCGTGTTCTTTCCCATATTAAGTAGGCTAGGCTAAGTAATGGATTATTTCCCCCCCCCCTTTTTTTAAAGATTTTTTTTTTATTTATTTGACAGAGAGAAACACGGCCAGAGAGGGAACACAAGCAGGGGGAGTAAGAGAAGGAGAAGCAGGCTTCCCGCCCAGCATGGAGCCCGATGTGGGACTTGATCCCAGGTCTCCGGGATCATGACCTGAGCCGAAGGCAGTCGCTTAACCAACTGAGCCACCCAGGCGCCCCTATTCCCCCTTTTTAAAACAGCCAAAAAAAAAAAAGATGATTTTTTTTTAAAGTACATGTCAAGTGGCAGATTTAAATATTAATAAAAATTAATGGTTGGAATTTTCACTTAACCTTGAAGGATCAGGAAAGTAATGTTTTAATTCCTTTAAATGGAATAAAAATACTCTAATCCATTAGGGAGTAGGTTGCTATGTAATTTGCTTACAATGTTTGGCATTCACACAATCATTATTTAGCGCACAATACTTTTTCTAAAGATGTGTAAACTCTCTGGGCACAGGTCCATTTTTTAAATCTAGTTTCTCTGAAACAAAGAAGTGCTTCAAGGCAGAAAGCTGTAAAAATACAAGAAAAGACTGCAGAGATGGCCACCTGTGGAGTGCATGTGTGTCTGGAAGATTTTCAAGGCAGAAGGCAACAGGGCACCAAACTGTTCTGAAGAGCTACGGGGTTTAAACCATGAAAGGTGGAGGCTTCAAATAGAAAGCAAATGGATTTAAAGTGAGAAGACCATTGGAGATGCCAGTTAGGAAAACACGGGTTGGCCAGGGCCAGGGCCAGGGAAGATTATAGATGTGAGTTTGGGGGCCTGCATGGTTGTTGTGGGCATTATACAGATGACCATGCTTCACCGCTCATCCTCTATTCATTAGGAAAAACTAGGTACCCTGTGAGCACTGTTGTAACCTCATTGAATTCACACATTCACTTAAGGTATTATAGATAAGATAAGCCCGCTTTCCACGCCCACTGTCTAGTATCTATTTCTTTGGCTCAAGCCATCTACCAAGGAACTAGAGGAGATAAGATTTGAACTCATGTCTGATTCATAAGCAGGGATGGGATCTCCCAGCTTTCTGGCATGGGTTACTCCAACTCTTCAGAAGAGTAAACCCAGAGCAAAATTATTTACAAAATCATTACAAAATTATCTGATGGCACATTCCCTTGCACTACAGGTTGACTGCAACACACCCATCATACTTGTTGATTTCTGCTTCTTTATCAATCTTACTAATTCTAATACATGCTTGTGGGATTTAGGTTAGGTAACCTATAAAGTTATTTCTGGGACCTGAACATGAAAATCATCCCTTGACTCTGGTCCTTTATGATCTTTAAAAATGCCACAGAAATTAATCTCAAGGGGCGCCTGGGTGGCTCTGTTGGTTAAACGACTGCCTTTGACTCAGGTCATGATCCTGGAGTTTCGGGATCGAGCCCCACATCAGGCTCCCTGCTCAGCGGGAAGCCTGCTTCTCCCTCTCTCACTCCCCCTGCTTGTGTTCCCTCTCTTGCTGTGTTTCTGTCAAATAAATAAATAAAATCTTAAAAAAAAAAAAAAGAAGTTAATCTCAAAAAAGTCTAATTCCACTCTCTCCGTTTGCCTCTCCCATCTGTTTATGCTCTTGCTGTGCTCAACTTCCTCTTCAGAAATGGCCGTGGCAGTGCCATTAATAATCCTACAAATGGTCACATACACTTGTGGTGAGCACATGGTGTGCATGAGAATATCAGTCATCTACCACCACCACAGCCCTGGGTGACAGCCTCCCAGATCTTGGTGAGCTTTTTCTCTTCCAAGTGGATGTGGGACAGCCAACTTAAACTGAGAACAACAGAGCATCTCTGCCTCCGGCTGTGAGTCTCCATTTGACTCTTCCCTCGGTGTTAGGTGTCTTCCTGGAAGTCCTGACCTGCAGGGGAGACCGCCCCTCGAGGGCAGCTCTTCTGATAGTGATAGCAGCAGCACAAAAGGACAAGTTGAATTATACAAGTGAATCCCCAGTCTCTGCCTGTGTCCTGCCTTCTGCCAAAACAAGGGAGAAGCCCACCTTCCAGTCCATCCTCAGGTCCAGGAGAGAACCCCCACCCGCCTCTAGAGGGATGAACTGCAAAGTCAGGCAGCAAATACAGACACAGGAAGGGAACTGGGACTGATGATTCGATGTACCAGAGAGCAACCATGTGAACTTATCTCATATCACATGGATTCCAACAGCCTTGCAAAGTTGGAATCAATTTCCCAGTACTCTTTAAAAGCAAACTGAGATAAGGTTTTTTTTTTTTTTTTAATCCATGCAATCTGACAGTTATTAAAATGGCAAATGTGAACTACAAATTGAATCGGCCTCATTCCAACACTCTTTTGCTCTTCTCTAATCATGACATCTCTCAAAACAAGAGAAAGTTAATGCAAATATTTCTCTTCAACTTCACATTTTATGAAACACTTTCACATCCGTTTTCATGTTGATGTAACTGTCTGAGGCTAATTTGGACCTTTTCCAGATCTGTTATTTACCCTTCTTTCTGTCATTATCTAGCTACTGCTGATTACCCTACTAAGTTAGTCACTTAGCTCATTCCAAAATCAACTATACACACCAACCACTTTTTTGCCACTTTTCACTGAGCTAATCCTTAATTTTTTTTTATAAGATTTTATTTATTTGACAGAGAGAAACACAGCAAGAGAGGGAACACAAGCAGGGGGAGTGAGAAAGGGAGAAGCAGGCTTCCCGCCAAGCAGGGAGCCCGTTGTGGGACTCAATCCCAGGACTCCGGGATCACCACCTGAGCTGAAGGCAGTCACTTAACCAACTGAGCTACCCAGGCACCCCTAATCCTTAATTTTAACACAAAAATTAAAGAAACAAAGTTTGTTTTTAGAAAAATTAGGTTATTCTCTGGTGTAAATATAAATCATGCTACCTTAATACTCACTCAGATTTATTCAAGTTGTTTTGGATTTTGTTTTACTATATATTGAAGGCCTACTATGTGTCAGTCCCATCATATTATCTTAATTTGGTTGACTATAGCACCATAAAGCATGTGTTATTAGTTCCATGATACAAATAAGGAAGTGGAGTCTCTAAGTAAGCATGTGTTATTAGTTCCATGATACAAATAAGGAAATGGAGTCTCTAAGTAACAAAATCAGGGTTATAGTGGGATCCCCGCTTAGGTCAACTATCTAGTGTGATTAACCTACTAGTAACCTACATTCCCTTTTCTTATAATTGTCATAAATTGCCATTTCTCCACCCACACCTGAGGCCCTATGATGCTCAGGAACAGTCACAGAACTTCTACACATATGGTTATATCCTTCCAGAAAGATGTTTCCTAAACATATGGATTTTCACACAATGAATGCATAGGGAAAAGACTAGAAATTAAATTAATCCAAGAAATGATAACAGCTAGGAAGAATACAAATTATCCAAATAGAAATAGTTGAGATTTTAAGATTAAGAAGCCATCAAATATAATAATAAGCATTCAGAAATATGATTTTAAAATATTTTTTCTTTGAAATAAAAAAGAACTGAACCCCCAGTTTAAAAAATGTGTTTTTTTAAACTATGACAGAATAATTGACACCGGGACATTTCTTGATTAGATTAATTGCAAAAGTATAGAAAGAAGGCAGCACCTGACAAAATGAAAATTAAAATGTGAGCGACATGTAGTTCAGAAGTGTTGAATCACTATATTGGACACCTGAAACTAATATTACACTGTATATTAACTAACTGGAACTTAAATAAAACTTAAAGTGTTAAAAAAATTAGTATCTAAAAAAATTTAAAAAAATAAAATATAACCAATAGTAACATGAAGGTGGTGGGAGAAAATTAAGGTGACAGGATCATTTTCCTCTTCTGTCATAGCAAGAAGCTTACAGTATATAAAAGTGAAATCCATAATAAGAAAATGCATAATGATTCTAAACTTTTAACATTCCTTCTAATCTTTTTGTCTTCAACTTAGAGGAAACTTCTAGAGATGTCTATTTCTTGTGATGAAGGACTGTTTATCCAAAATTCAGTAATTCTTTCAGCTTTGTTTTACTTTCTTTTGATAAATTCCAATAAAATTAAGTTTTAAAATTATACTCAAAGTAATACATCACATCCAGTTTCACAAAATCATTTTCATCTGTCTGGACATGGGCATAGAGAGATGTCATATAACATTCCTCTAATAGTAACCTTAGTTTTCTCTGGTTAATGGAATTTATGCTCATTTTTTTTCATTTTTCATGCTTTCTTCTGCTTAATATTCTAATGGTGATTTTTAAAAAAACAAAAAGGATGACTATTTTTAACGAATTGTGTCTACAGATGTTCAAAGGGTCACTTTCCAACTTCCTAACAAAACACTTCTTTATAACCATGTAGTTTATTTGATTCAGCTGGACATTTAATATGTCTAATGAACGATGGTAGGGACTGAGGGCACCAAAATGAACAAATTTCTACATTGGTGGAGACAAGAATGTGTTAATAAGAATAATTTTAATATTATGCATCAAGAAGAAACAAAAAGGTATAAATATGGTATTCTCAGATACAAAAAAGTCCCCAAGTCTTAGAGGCTTTAATCAGGCTTCTAGCAATGGGAAGCAGCTGAGATGATCTTTGGAGAATATTTAGGAGTTTGGGAAGAAAGAAAAAGGAGAAGGAAGAGAAGAAGAAGAAAGAGAAGGAGGAGAAAGAGAAGAAGAAGGAGGAGGAGGAGTAGGGGGAGGAAGGGGAGGAGGAGGAGAAGAAGGGGAAAGAGAAGAAGGAGGAGGGGGGGAAGAGGGGAAGAAGAAGGAGAAAGGGAAAGGATGAGGAGGAAGATGAAGAAGAGGGAGGAGGAGGGGAAGAGGAGGAGGAGGAAAGAAGGAAAGAAGGGAAAAGAAAGAAGAAGTAGGAGGACTAGAAGGAAGAGAAGGAGGAGGAAAATTATTCCAGGCAGATTGAATAGCATGAGTCAGATCATAGAGATTTGAAAAAAGGTCTGCAAATTACGAACCAGCTAAAGAAACGACAGAACACGTTAATAGGATATAAATATAACTGGGGTAAACTTCTAGAGCCAGGATACAGGACTGAATGATTATTAATACAATCGTGCTACAAGAAAGCTGAAGAGACATGGAACTCTAGGTTAATGAAAAAATGGAGAAGACAGCCAACCAATGACTGTCTCTTGAATAAACTCAGGGCCCTACCATTTCTTGCCTTCCTTAGCTCTGTTCACCTCGAGTCCCTGAGCCCTTCACCAGTAATACCCACCCTATGTCATTCCCAAGCCAGCCCACCAGCGCAGCTCCTGCACAGAACATGTTAGCCTCTCAGTCCCGTCGCTACAGCCTGGGCAGGGGCTGAGCCCTGTGCAATGCAAGCAAGAATTAGGCTCAGTAGCTTTTGAATCATAAGCCTTCACTTAGCATCCATAGTGCTGGGCTTCTGCCTCCCTTCTCTACCCTTGATTCTCCAACTCCCAGTGTGGAAACCTTTCCCTAAACCTAACACACATAGTTGAGGTACTCACACCCTATCCAACTCTTTCCAGGCTCCTTTCTCAGAGGGACAGATAGGGGAAAGTAGGGCCTGCTCTCCATTCCAATTTGCTCATTTTTTCCTATTCTGAACAGATCCCTATTACCAACTTCCTGGAGTGGAGTACTGTTGTTTATCTAGTACTACTGTGGCCAAGCCCTAGTCTCCAGACTGGACCTCCTAGATACTCAAACCTGCCAAGGTCAGGGGGCTACTACACTTTCCATTGAATTCTATAACTGGGTCAGTTCCTTTGAGGTCCAGGCTTCTCACTGCAAGTCGCTTTGCAGTCAACCCAGCAGCTTATGCCATAAGGTGAGAGGGACAGCTCTAACCAGAAAAGCATAATATCAAAGGAAGTCTGCAAGAAAACACTTCTATAGAATAGTCAGGTGTTAGATAAGAAACTATATGTACCTTAAGGTTTATATCAGTTCCTTAAAATTACTAATGGTATCATAGGGTGGCTCAGTCAGCTAAGCATCTGCCTTGGGCTCAGGTCAGGATCTCAGAGTCCTGGGATCAAGCCCCACATCAGGCTCTCCAGTCAGCAGGAAGACTGCTTGAGGATTCTTTCTCTCTCCCTCTTCCTCTGCTCCTGCATCCCTTCTCTAAAATCAATAAATCTTTAAAAGAAAGTGAAGTTAATGTCTGTAATGTTATGTTTTGATTTGTTTCTCTCTTTATCACTTAGTTCTTACTTCTGCGGTTTATGTGCCCATTGCCACCTAAACTAAACAGTGACCAGCATGTCTTGCTGAGATTCATGTTGACAGAGCATCCTTCCGGTCTTCACAATTTTATGTTTCATAATTCTGTAGAGGAATATATATATATTCATGCATTTTTAATAGCTACTCTCAGCTGCAAAGGAAGGAGTGGTATCTTTTTAGAAACATACTTTGATTACCCTCTTGAGAATAGAAAATGAGATCCTGAGGATTTGGCCCTAAGGATCTAAGACCACAAACATATTAGGTAAATTGTTCTGTATGGAAAAGAACATGAACTTAAGGAAGGGTGAGAGGAAAGGAGGTGGAAAGGAAGGAAGGGAGAGGAGGACCACGTGGAGGAAGTTAAAGCTTGGGCTGTGGAACAGCTGGGTGTTTGTAAGAACAGGAGAACTGTCATCAAACTTCTAGCGGTTTGCCTCTCTGTTGTGTCAATCTCTGCATTTTCTCCGCATCTTCAGTGAAGTTTTTCACACATACCAGTGTGTTCTGTGAGTGCTTTAATGATTTTGTTTTGTTTCATTTTATGACAATTCAGGAAGAAAGATGACTTCTGCATCCAGAGCAATGTGAAACAGAACAGGGGCAGCGTGAGTGTGAAAACTCAGCGGAGCTAATTTGCTTCACCAGCTACAGCTGCAGCTGTACTGTACTACAGCTACTACAGGAGCATGAAACATTGCCTCCCTTCCCTCTCCATTCTGTACAAACTTGAAAACAGACACAGCTTCATAGCATTTTAGTAAGGCTTCATAGGCTTAAAAAAAAAGAGAGAGATTTTATTTATTTGGCAGAAAGAGAGAGAACACAAGGGGGAACAGCAGGCAGAGGGAGAAGCAGGCTCCCCTCTGAGCAAGGAGCCAATGTGTAACTCCATCCCAGGACCCTGAGATCATGACCTGAGCCGAAGACAGATGCTTAACCCACTGAGCCACCCAGGTGCCCTGATAGGCTCTTAATAATAAGATTACTTTTTATAAAGTTGATAATTCCTAAAGAAGAAGAAAAACATAAGGATCCATAAGCGCAAACTACATTCATCATCGATCATCATTTAATTCTGTATATTAATTTATAAATAACTAAGGCTGAGAATATTTAAGAAAGAAAGGAGAATATTTTCAAGGATCACAGTGAGCCAGATCCATGCTCCACGACTCAGGGAATGCCAGAGGGTGGAATCTAGACACCAGGGAGCTTTGGGTAGAAATCAAAGAATCAGGAGATGGCAAAGATAGAGATACAGATACAAGAAAAGGAGGTGGAAGAGCCTGGCAAGGACAAGGAAGTGGAACTTGGGAAGTTCCCAGGGACTACCTCATGTCTCTGAGGTGCGTGTCAAATGAACAGTAACATGTCACTCAAATATGCGGGTGAGTCTTTCCAGAAAATTTCTGCACTCCGGAATGGTCTTACCAATTTCAGGATCTGGTTTTTCTTAGTGTTACAAAAAATAAAGAAGAAAGAAAAAAAAGGAAGGAAGGAAGGAAGCAAGCAAGCAAGCAAGCAAGCAAGAAAGGAAGAAGGTAGGGAGGGAGGAAGGAAGGAAGGGAATGAAAGAATAAATAAAATAGATTCCTCTTTTCTCCAAAAAATAAATTAGTGGTTTTTTGATTCAAACTCCTGCTTAATATGCATAGGCTTTGTGTGTATGTTCCTGACAGTGTGAAGATAAAAGGCTCTGCAAGGAATTCAGCCACCTTTATGCAGTGAGCCCTCTGCGATGCAGCAAATGCATGGAGTAGACTGTGCTTTCCGCTCTTTATTTCCCTCCCAATCCCCTCAGGCTTGTCTCTCTGGGACCCCAAGAAATTCATGTTTTGAAAACTTTGAGGCATAACCCTCCTCCAGCCAACCAGAACTCAGGTAAAGAGGCTCCAAATGGGTGTTGGAAGGGGAGGTTCTGAAGGGAAGTATATTTGAAAACAGCCAAACTTGGCTGTGATCAGGACAATTCAAAGAGGACTTCTGGAGTTGAGATTTGGGCTTTCATTCTTTTAAAATACCGTTTCCCTGGGCTCCTGCCAAACACTGTGACAGGATATCTAGAGGTGGGGTCTAGGAATCTGGAGCTATCCCATATGATGCTAAATATATGTAGATTTGGAAATCGTATCTTAGAACATGCTCAGCTACTGACATTGAGCAACAGTCTTTCTAGGAAAGGGTCCCAGGAAATAACCCAAATCCCAATGGTGTTTTTGTGGTTTCAAAGCTCACGGGAAGAATTGTCTCACCTCTGCCTCAGTCCGATCAAAGAGACATTTCTGTAATAACTACTCGATTTCTCAGGGGCAACTTATAGTAAACACACACTTAGCTGTTCAATAAATGTATGAAGTTCATTTCATGATGTGGATATAGTCATTTTCAAATTATCTATTTATGGTCTTAATAAAAGCTCAGAAGAGCAAATCCTGAAGTACTCTTTCATCGTGATCTTAGTGCCCAGAGGGAACACAAGATAAAGAAGCACACATAGAGGATCTATTTTGCACAAATGTAAGACCTTAGAGTTTGTGCTGGTCAGAATGTGCTTATTTATACTCCTTGTAACAACTCCTAAAGTCACAATGAATTTTTCTTTCAGTGTTCCAAGAGTCACAGTGGATTATTAATGAAAGCATCTGTTTTTCGCTTTTGATCACCATGGGGTCAGTGGGGACCCTAGTTTTCACAGTGGCTCGTAGAAAAAGGTTCAGTGAGTCGTCACTATCTTGAACATTGCCAGCTTTTATCGGAGAGGGGGAAATTCTGGAGCTTCTCTGCCAGCAGCTACACTAGCTTTCAACTCATGGACTAAACTACTACACCACGAGGGAGCCAGGAAATACAAGCCTAACAGTTTCTTGGAAGGGTAAAGAACCAGAAATATTTGGAAAATGGCAGCAATGATAACCAGTTGTTCTTCACATCCTTAAAATTATCTGTGCTTTAAACCGTGAGTGTTGAGTCTGAGCAGTCTGAACCGAATCTATCCTTACAACGTAGTGTTTTTCTACAAGTTTCATTATTCTCTGCATCCAAATGGCCTCAGCTATTAAATGAGGTTATAAAAAAAAAAAAAAATGCCCACCTCTCACACTGGTTGTAAGAATTAAATAAGGTAAAAAATGCAAAGCATCCTTCACAACAAAGCGCACCAAATGTTTGCTGATACTGTTTGTGGACACTGGGAATATGGAACAGGAGGAAATGGTTTTGCATAGTATGGAGTAGATCTTAGCAAACGCTGTGCTGGTCCCACATAGTGGAAGTAGGACTGGACATGGAGAAGAATGTTTTGTCGGAAGGGGAAATGAGAGCCCCTAAATGGCTTGTTATGGGAATGTCTCAAGGCACTTTCCACAGGGATCTCCGGGAAGTGAAAAAGAAACTACCTTTTGGATCTAAAAACAAGGGAATGAACAACGGACTTCCCTTTCAGATGATAAAACTGTCCTAACTCATACCGTTTTCTTGTTTAGGTTTCGCATTCTAAGTTTCTCATCTTTCCCTTTTCATTTACTCTCCTTCCTTCTGTAATAGATTTTTCAGTATTTTCCTTCCAGTGAGTCTTCACAAACATGGCTTCAAAGAGACAGTGGCTGAACTTCTTCACGTGTTTAACCCAGTCAAGAAACAAAGTCGTAGTTGTCTCCAAGGAAGGAAGGAAAGCCCTTACTCATCTCTCTACCTCCAGTCTGTGCTGAGCCTGCCTCAAAACGGGTGCCCAGGTGTTTGGAAAAATGAATGAATGAAGGTGTTTGAATATTTGTACTTAAAATAATTCTTTTTGTTCTTTAAGTCCCTGAAAAAGACAAAAATCATCAATTAAATAAAACATTAGATTGAGAACAATAAAGACACTAAAAATATTGGGACTGCTTTGGCCCCAAAATAGCCACCTCTGAGCTGTCACTTGAAGTCTATGTACCGTCTAAACCATGTCTCTATCCTTCTGTCTACATTCAAGCCAAATGTATCCCCGCTAGCATCTTCAAGTTATTTAACTAGGTCATCAGAACAGAGGGATCACAAGAACTTGATTAACTTCTTGAATTGCATTTTCAATGCCTCACATGGATTGCTGATATATTACTTGGATTTCTTTTTCTGAAACTAAAGCCCTCCAGGTAAAATGGAATTGTAATCATGCTGTTATGACCATCAATCCCCTGGTCTCAGAAAAGTCACTTAAAAATCAGCACTGGACGGCCGCCTACAAAAAAGGCACAAGGGAAATGACAAACAATATGAATCAAAGGCAGAACAGATGGCAGGAGCAGCTGTGGTATGACAGCCACACTCGGAATATAGTGTCCCTCTTCCCCATGTAGACTGATGTCAGCTCATGTGACTCTGGAAAAAGCGGCAGATCAGAGTCCACTTCATCTCATGGAAGGTGGTGCATGCAGACTGCCCTTAAGAAATTTCTCCTTGGGACGCCTGGGTGGCTCAGTTGGTTAAGCGACTGCCTTCGGCTCAGGTCATGATCCCAGAGACCCGGGATCGAGTCCCACATCGGGCTCCCTGCTGGGCGGGAAGCCTGCTTCTCCCTCTCTCACTCCCCCTGCTTGTGTTCCCTCTCTGGCTGTGTTTCTCTCTGTCAAATAGATAAAAAAAAATCTTTAAAAAAAAAAAAGAAATTTCGTCTTGAAATCTCTTGTTTCTCGAACTATATTACCTGCACTGGGGGACTGTGGATGCAAACTCCAACCCCAAATTAAAAATTAAATTAAATTAAAAAAAAAAAACTTTGGAATATTTCACCAAGTATAAAAAATTTCAATTCAGAGATAAACAATATTAATGACTTGATTTATTTCTCTTCTTTCCTTGTGATTACATATGTAAAGTTTCATAAACATTTTAGCCTTAAACAGTCTCATACATACATCTTTGGTTATGTCTTCAATTATTTACTCAGGTTAGAGTTATAGAAGTAGAACTGTGGAGTCCAGGGACATGAACATATTTGAGATCTCTAATATATATTAACCAATTGTCTCCAGAATATTTGTAAAGGAATTACAATTCAAAAGCATATTAAGACACATTCAGGTCACTGTTAGTTTTGAATATGATGTATATATTATCTTTATCAATTTGATAAAAAACTAATAAAATAACATCACTAATTTTTCTGTAATTGCTCATTTTGGACTGATATTTTATTATGTATTTATTGTTTAGTTTTTCCATAAAATCACATGTTCACAAGTCTTTCCCTCCAACCGAGTTTTATTTTTTCTTTTTAAATTTAGTTATTTATTGGACAGAGAGAAACACAGCCAGAGAGGGAACACAAGCAGAGGGAGTGAGAGAGGGAGAAGCAGGCTTCCTGCTGAGCAGGGAGCCCAATGTGGGGCTCGATCTGGGGTCTCCTGGATCATGACCTAAGCCGAAGGCAGTCGCTTAACCAACTGAGCCACCCAGGCGCCCCCAACTGAGTTTTAATATCTTGAGATCAGGGGCTACATTATTCTTTCTATATTTACCGTAGTCTCTGGTCCCGTGGCATTCATGCTGCATGCATTTAACAAACATTAAATGAATTTTGTAGACATAGTTGACCTTAATTGATCAACAGCAGAGTCAGAGCAGGCATTTCTGAACACCTCCACTATATTGGAATAATACTTCTGTGGACATTATAAAATCTTTTGATTTTCTTCAACTTTAAATAAGAAAAATAGGGGCACCTGGATGGCTCCGTTTTTTAACATCTTCCTTTAGCTCAGGTCATGATCCCAGGGTCCTGGGATCGAGACCTATATTGGGTTCCCAGCTTGGCAAGGTGTCTGCTTCTTCCTCTCCTCTGCCTTTCCCCTTGGTTTGTGCTCTCTCTCTCTCTCAAATAAATAAATAAAATATTTAAAAAATAATTGTAATGCTTGTTATAACACAGAAAATTTGTGAAAGCAAACCAAACAATATGAGCGAAAAATGATCAGAAGGAAAGCCACAGTATTCACATAAATGTAATCACTGTTTTTAAAAGATAGTGTTAATAATCGATATGTATCTAATTGAAGAAAGGTTGCAAGGAGATATTATTTCTAAGTTCAAGTTTTCATCTTTCCTCTATTACACTTTTTCAAACCCTAGAGTTTATAATATTTGTCCTCATGTCTAATAGTGAACATCATAAAAAGAAAAAACGGGAATCACTGTTGTTTATATTTGTGCTTTTTTATTAGTCGTTCCATAAGATTTTTTTTTTTTAATTTTATTTATTTGACAGAGAGAAACATAGCCAGAGGGGGAACACAAGCAGGGGGAGTGAGAGAGGGAGAAGCAGGCTTCCTGCTGAGCAGGGAGCCCGATGTGGGACTCGATCCCGGGTCTCTGGGATCATGACCTGAGCCGAAGGCAGTTGCTTAACCAACTGAGCCACCCAGGCGTCCCTCGTTCCATAAGAATTTAATGCTGTTTCTAATAACAGATTCAAAATAATGGAAAAAGAATAAGAAATGCAGCCCAAAATATAACTTGAAAAATAAAATGAAGCCAAGGGTGTACACAGGTATGTACAACCAGAAAGATGTACAGAGTTACTAAACGTGGGCTATTTTGAGCTTGAACTTGATTTCAGAGCTTTGTATTAGACTACAAAGAAAAGGGGGAAACTTTAAACCCAAAAGATAGACGTTTCTCAGGAAAAATAGTTGTTTTCTGCCTCCTCTCTCAACCCCCACCTCAACTGTAGCACTTGTGTCTAAGAGAAACTTTTATCCAGGAGTCTGATGCAAATGTGAAGTTGTAGACAATATCCTTAATACCCAATTTGCTTTAAATTAGCAGTTTTCATAAGGCTATTCAATTCAACCTGAGCAGTTAAGGCCAAAGAACAATTTCCTGAATGCAATCCTATTAGGTACTAAAGAATGTAGTTCAAGTAATCAGTTTTCCAACAAATTACTTTGGTCTTAGAATAAAAGTCAGATGATCTAAACTAATTCTAATTGTTTTTCAAAATCCACTGGGCTTTTATTCCTCAAAGGCCGGTTTAGAAGATCAGGGTAGGCACTAAGAATGTATGTTTTTTTAAAAGCTCTTCAGAGAAACCCAATATGCACCTATACCTAAGAACGACAGCCTTAGAGGAGTGAATGGAATCTTTCCTTAAGGAATCCTTGGTAAATATTATCTTTCAAAATTAAAATTCCTGATATTTGTATTAGCCCCACACCTTCAGCTAATTCTTAAAAGAGATTTCTGTGGGACCAAGAAATATATAAGGTAAATAAATACAGAAATGAGGTGAGAGAGTCAAATACAAAAGGCAAGAGGACAGAAAAATCCTGTGACAGAGTAATTTACTTTCTGGGACTTCAGTTATGTACCCAGCTCTGTGTGTGATGAAAGGAGGTCAAATGACCCAGGTTCTCGAGTGAAAGTTGGGTTCATGAAAAGGTACCATGACTGGATGTTGTAGGGAAGGCACCACAGGAGAGGAGATAAACTGATGCACAATAATATGACTCACCTTGAGCAGAAACCTCATCCTTGGGACAATAGTGCTTGCCCCCCAAAATGTGGCTGTCCAAACTGGTGCTTCCTGGGGCCTCACTGTCTTTCCTATAACACGTCACAGACATCATATGACTTTGTGTCTAACACTATTTTTAATCTTCTGTTCTGGACTAACCTTATCTACCCCCAACCTCAGAGCCTGGTCACAGAGACATTAAGCCTCATTCCATGTCAGGGGTCTTTTAACTGGAAATCCCAGTGGAAGTGACCTGGGACTAAGACATGTAGAGGCTTCACTCTTTACCCCAGGACCTCTCATACCATCTTTTCCTCTCTTTCCTTGACCCAGTTTTTCTTCAGTCACTGCAAGTCTAAAGGGAGGAGCAGAACCAAAGGGGCAGGGAAAGGGAAGATTATACATTAGGATAATTGGAAAAGTCCTTTTATAGCTTTTGTATATCCTTATTCAGTGACCTATAAATCCCCAATTCTGGTGTTCTGTATTGAGAAAAAGTGTGTGTGTGTGTGTGTGTGTGTGTGTGTGTGTGTGTGTGTCTAATTAAGCCTTTTACTTGCTAACAGGTTAACTTTTACATTTCTGTGAGTTCAAACAGTATTAATATAAAATTCCTGGTGTGGTATATATTTCCTGACATCAATTTAATAGGGCAAGACTAGAATAACGTTTGTGGCTATCTTCATTTGTAATCCTAGTTTAAACCATTAACAAACATCATCTCATCCATTCCAAAAATAATGCCTCATTCTATCTTTTCCATATACAAAGAAAGACAACCTATCTTCTCTCTTTAATTACACATGCAGATGTTGAAAATACAACACTATGACAAATATATGGTGAGCTCTATCCCTGGCAAGTAACAATATTTCTTTTCAAATTATGATAAATAAAGAGGAAGCTAAATGTGTACAGATAGTGTATCAAAATAATGGAGTGCTTTCTAATACCCATTTCTTATTTGTATGTGATGATCTGACGAATATAAAATTCTGCCTGTAGACGCCAAGGTATTCATAAAAGATTGTTCACAAGCAGTAACAGTTCATCAGAGGGCTGAAGTCAGTGTCTGGTTGAACCTGCATTTCTCCGAAATATTTCACAGAATCTCCTATTTCTGGGTTCAAGCTGGAGCCACACCTGTGGATGGCAGTTTCTTACTTCCTTGTGCTCATTTCCACCAGGTCCCCAAGGACACGCCAGTCCCCTCAACTCTGTTAATGAGCTCTCTGAGTCTTCACACTCTCCTCTCTCTTTTTTATTTTTATTGTTACTAAAATTTTTTTTCCAGTGTTTCAAGATTCATTCCCCATTCCCCACACCCAGTGCTCCACGCTTTAGGTGTCCCCAGTACCCACCACCAGGCTCTCCCATCCCTCCACCCCCCTCCCTCCAAGTCCCTCAGTTTGTTTCTGTGTTCAAAGTCTCTGTTGTTTCGTTTTCCTCCCTAGATTACCCTAGTTCCCATTTGCTTTCTTTCTGCCACTGTCCTCCAGTTTGCCTCTCATGCACCGCAAGTAAGTGAGACCATGCGATACTTGACTTTCTCTTCTTGGCTTATTTCACTCAGCATAATCTCTTCCAGTCCAGTCCATGTTGCTACAAAAGTTGGGTATTCATCCTTTCTGACGGAGGCATAGT